>CAKAOI010029132.1:9105-113316 GCA_916701655.1 Sebastiscus albofasciatus
GTTAAGGAAGGAGAGAGGAGAGATGGAAGTGCACAAAATTAGATTTGCATTTTTGTTAGAGAAATATGTGAGTGTTTGTCGTGAGGAGGGGGGGATGTTTTATGTTGAGTGTGTGTGTGTGTGTGTGTGTGTGTGTGTATTTGTACAGCTATTTTTGTGAGGACCAATTGGAGTTTTAGATCACCAGAGTGAGGACATTTTTGGAAAGTGAGGACATTTCGGCCAGTCCTCACTTCTTCAAAGCCTGTTTGAGGGTTCAGACTTGGTTTTAAAGTTCGGGTTAGAGTTAGGTTTACTGCCGGTTAGGGTTAAGCTTTGTATTTACTTGCGCGGGCCTCCCTAGATGGCGTGCGCACTATGAGCATGCACAGAGGCGTTTATGCTCAGTGCATTGTTCGCTGCAAAACGCCAGGAGGCGTAGAAACAAAATATTCTGTGGATAAGCAAGAAGTCAACGAATGGCACCGGAAATGCTGCCTGGCAACAGCAGTAAACACTCAACACCGACGTACCGCCAAACATTGCATCTGTGTACTGTAATTATTACTGTCGCTTCCCTCCAAGTCAAAATGCCTCTCTTGGTGCTTCCCTTCGGGTCGCCACTCGTTCCATGAGACCGTTTTTTTAGCTTTTACAAAACAATCTCTCATATTCTTTCACAGCCTGCGATAAAAAGCCTCTTCTTTCTCCATTTCTTGCCTATTTATTTGCAAGAATTTAACAACATGTGACTGTCCCTGTGGACTGTCACTGTGGTTTCTCTGTACAGGTGAACCAGCGCGCGCAGTCGGCGTGTAGTTACAAAAATTCAGAGGTGCACGACAGAGCACCGCGACAACTTGCAGAGCCTTCGCGCACCACGTGAAAGCTGTGATGGCGTCAGTTTCTGGTGCACGCATCTCGCACCGGCTACCCTATGGCAACCATAAACCAGGTTTTAGGGTTGGGCTTGGGGTTAGTCCTTTAGTTGTGATGGTTAAGGCTAGGGAATACATTATGTTAAAGAGTGTCCTCACAGAGATAGAAGTACAAGGTTGTGTGCGTGTGTGATTCCATAGGATCTACTTGAGTGGTTTGTTTATATTTCCCTTCAGTTTAAACTCTTCAGTCGAGTACCACGAACAGCTTAGATATATTGAAAAACTGATATGGTAATAAAATCAGTGTACCTTTGGGATTAGTGGGTGTCAAATATTGTAATACTGTGTATCTTTCGCCTTTTTTCTAATAAGAATTACTGACATTTAACAGCATTTTCAAAAATAAAACAATGAGGATTTATAATAGAGTTTATGAAATATATTCTAATGTACCATCACAGAGTGGTGGAATGTAACGGAGTACATTTACTCAAGTACTGTGAATAATTTTGAGGGACTTGTAACAACGGAGAGAAAAAAATAATAGACTTCTTCTTCTTCTAGATCTATTAACTCCACCTCAACCGATACAACAGTAAAATGCTGCTCACACATTGACAGATCAGTATTAACAATCTAATAATGTCATACTTTTATAATAACATATCAGTCACAGGGGACATTTTTAAGTACATTTTGTTGATAACACTTATGTACTTTTACTCAAGTGTGATTTCGAAAGCAGGACTTTTAACTTGTAATGGAGTATTTTTATATTATATTATTTAATTTGAATATACATTTACTGAAGGATCTTAATACTTCTTCCATCACTACCATTTCACTGCGTTATTTTATTACTCTTGATAAAAAATAAACAACACTTTTTTTTTCTTTAGAACAGACTTTATATATTTTTCTCCTCCTCAAGATTCAGTAACAAACACACATGTTGAGCTCATGCCTAATTATGAATTCTATCACTCACTAACACATTATTTCGGTACAATGGCTGACAGCCAACAGCAGTGCTGTAATTGTTGGTAGGTGGAGGGCATTGTGGGGAAACGACCTTGCCAGGCTATTAAAGCAGAGAAACAGACCAAGGCTGCTCAGAGACAAATAGATGGAGATTGCGTGGTGCAATGTTTTCCGTGCCCTCTAATTCCCTCATCATCACTGAGGTTTGTGAACATTGTAGATCTCCAAGGCCTTCTGGGTGCCAGCGCATTGTTGGTCTCACACATGTATTGTGCTGTAAGATTAGATCACTGCTGAGGAATGTGAGGGTCCTTTCATTATCATAATAAGACGACGGGAAGAGAAGAAGCTCTGCAACCACAACACATGTGATCTGGAGCCAGTGTTCAATTGTGGAAGTATTTTAACACAATGACTGAGTCAAGATTTTTAAATTATTTGATTTCAAGGCTGTTTGGAAGAAAGGGACTATTTTATTTCAGTGGCACGCAGGAGGCTGGATCGTGGCATCAGACACTCGTTAGACAAAAACAGGTTCGCGAGTGATCATGTGGGATAAAAGAGGGATCTGAGGTACTTCATGATCTGTAAAAAAGTTTATCATCTTTTTGGAAAGTTTTGAAGGGTGCGGATTTTACAATTACGCTAACAAAAGCCTATTGAACTGCCCTTTGGAGTGTCTTTTATCCAGAAAATAGTCCGTGGATAATAGTGAGGGCTGACTCCAACAAATGCATTTTGATTTATTTCGACAGGTTTTTGCTTTTCCAAGTGGAATTCTAATCACTTAATTTAAAAAGGCTGATGTTTAAATATGATTATTAACGCAAAGGAGCCATAAAAGTGATTTAATTTAATTTCACTGTTGGCAATTATGTCAGTAAATTGATGGCAGATCAACTCTGCACCTGCATTTTGTCTTTTCATATTTTTTTTTTTTTGCCTGCCTTGAAAAAAAACAACATTTATTTTGTGTGATTTAATCAGAGGCTGAATTTAAATGAGTGAATGCAGGATTATAAAGTGCACATTGGTGCCGTCTTTGGAGCCTCTCTGAAGTAAAGTGCCCCATATTCACCTCTGTGTGATTCCCAGCAGATTCCCAGTAACCATGGTGAGGCGGAGGATGGGAGGCAGCATTCCTTTAGGAAGCGGGATGGGAAGCTCTCGCCCACAGAGAGACGATTGTTTATTCAAGTTTAGGCCCAATACGGAACGAGACGGAGCTTTTGAAAAGCGGAAGGAAGAGGAGATGTAGGGACGGGCGGAGAAAGATGGAGAAATAGAAGAAAAGTTTCAAGAGTTTTCTGAGAGATTGGAGGGAATGATAGCAATAGTGTGTGATTGAGGTAAAGCAAGAGAGTAACTGAATATCAGAGCAGCCCGTTTTGGTTTCACATCAAGTCCTCTCACAGCTTGCCATCCTTAAGTAAAAAGCATATCTCCCTCTGCCAGCTCCTCACCATTGAACTCTCTGTGGCAGAATTCAAGTCCCCAGGCTGTGACAGCTGTGGGCCCTGAAGTGGCGTTTCCCAGAGAGCCGGCCAAACATTCCTCCCTGCTTTGTGACTCACAATGGGCACAATAACTTCAGCAGCAGCACGGCGTCAGCCGACGAGAGGAAGAGGAGAAGTGGTGGCTTGTTTTCCGAGAGTGTCAATTATCTGGCCGCCTATATAGCTTGCTCTGCTTTTTTTCCTCTCTCTCTTTCTCTCTCTCCCTCTGCCTTTCCTTTCTCTCTCCACTTTCCCTTTTCGCTTTGACCGCATCGCCTCGCATTTGAGAAACATTATATGGTTTGAAATACAACACTTTCCACTTTTGTCATGTGCTTGGCAGCGCTGCCCACGCATTGTGTAGGAGCTTAATTCCCATCCACTCTCTGCTTAAGTGCAGCTCAATTCATCTGGAGAGGATGTTAAGGCTCGCTCTGAGAGTTGAAAGAATACTACTAAATGAGCGCTGACAAAGACTACCGCTGCAACAACAGAACCTGCTCTATAGAAAGACACTTCTTTCGCACTTTTTTTCTACTGCTTTGACTGGGTGTTAGCCAGCGCGCTCACACGTATCCTGTCCCCCCCCTCGCCACTTCAGATCACATATCAAGCCAAAACATATTTTCTCACATTCTGACTGACTTTGAAATGTCAAAATCCATCCTATCAGTGCGGGATGCATTACCACACATAGGCACACACACACACACCTCATTGATATATAAAAGCCTTCTTTTTCTTATCATCACTCTGTTCGTATATGACCTCCTCAGACGACCCTCACATCTCCATGCGGACATTTAGGCCTCGCCTCGTAAAAGAAAACAACATGGCCTTTTGTGCAGAATCCAGTCTTTATACCTGCAGCATGCTAATTTGTCTCCGGGTAACAGGGCTTTTAGAAAGCACGAGGCAGAGCGCTAGGCAATTTATTAGTCTAATTTAAAATGTCTGTCAGCAAAACGCTATGGGAGGCGATAACTGGCTCCATGATGACAGCGCTGTGAATGGAGAATGTCATGTTATAAAGTGGATACATACAGCCACTGTTTATTATGCTGGGTTTAAGACACTGACCTGTAGGAGGGGGGGTTGTCGTATATACAAATTCATACAGATGTAAAAACACACACAAACACCATCTGAGTGGATTGATCACAAGAGACTCATTTATTACCCAGGGCACCCTGACCTGGACTACAACTAGTCTCATACACATTGGCTGTATCCAAAACCTCATACTATACTAGTAGTACGAACTGATTTGGTCAAAATGTAGCATGTAGTATGCGATCAAAAGCAAAATCTACATTATGTCAACCCGCATGTCATACTGATTTGAAAAGAAATCTCCAGTATGCATTGGATCAGTCTGCCTCACCTACTGTATCCCACAATGCAAAGCGCTGGAATGGCACAGGCTATGATCACAGCCGGCAATAACGGCACCTTTTTTACATTTTTCGTAGCTATTTCATCAATAAATTCACTTCTGAACATTTTTGAGGCGAGAAATCACCTGTGTAGATTTTGAATATTGACAGTTTTACGATATTAGATGGCGAATCAAACATTTGCTCCACCGTTTTCAGAGCTGAGAATCTCCACAAACTGCCGTGACAGCTATCTAGCGCCTGACGGGGTCACTACCTCGCGAACAGGGCGATCACGCTCACAGACCGCTATGAGCTGGCTGGAGCTCTCTCTAGAGACTGGTCTCGTAGACGAGGGGCTTTTTTAGTTTGTTCAAATATCACAACACAAATCTCCATTATAAAATTAAGAGGAACCTGTGATTATCTGCATTTTTAGAGTTGAAAAGCTCCACAATCGCTTGTGGGCGTAGCTCGCTCGCCATCCGTCTAGTGGCTGGATTTGGGTCTGTCCGGGGGCGAGCTGGGGGCCTTGCTGGAGTCTGAGCTGAAGAAGTTTCTGGTGAACCTGCATGGTTTCTTCTGATTTTGCGTGGAATTGGACCTGGTGGCACCGACGACAAGCATTAAGAACAACTATATAGAAATACCAATCTTCTCGCTGATGGTCTCATTTACTTATGTACATACAGTATGTAGGTCATATAGAAGCATCAGTATTATATTGATGGTTTCATAACCAGTTAAAAGTTCCTCATAGTAACTTTAAGTGTCAGGTGCTTTACATACAGGGCCTCAGTTTGGAGAAACATATAATCAGTATCCAACTTCCATAGGATTGCAAAAACAAAGCTGAATGTACACAGCATCTGGCTGCAGCACGTTGTGGCTGCTCTCTGACTCAGTCACAGCTCCAACACAGTTTCAGTGTCCGCCGGAAACAATTCAGTAGCGGAGCATCTGTTCTTCAGCATTTATAATATAGTTTATAGTTGCCGACATCTTTTGTGTTTTACAAGCATAGATACACGTTTGCAGGTCATTTAGATGGTAACGGCTATATTTGAACATTACTTTTTTTTGCTTCTAACTTTTCTCTGTCATTTTGTCTGTCAATGTCTTAATTTAAAAATGAGTGTGAGGCCCTGTCTTTACAGTTTTGTGTGTGAAGTGCGTCTGCTACCAGCCTGTTCCTCCCCGCTGTTCTGCATTTTCAAACTCGCTCAAGGATGCACCAATGCCGACATGGTCGCCCTGCGCGGGCATCTGTGTTGGTTATCTGGCCAGGAGTGTGTACATGGCAGTGCGTGTGTGTAAGTACACTGTACGCCTGTGTGTAGCTCTCCCTTTCAGCTGGTGGGTGGCAGGGCTGAGCAGGACCAGCTGGCCAGCTGTACAGGGCACCACGGTGCCCTCCGACCCCCGGCCGGTGGGGGATCCGGGCCAACGGTGGCACGGCCATAAATCCACGGACACAGAGCATGTGGAGGCATTCAGGAGGCAGACACATCACCTGCTGCCTGCCAGCACGCCGCCTCCCTCACTGCCCTCCTCCACCGCAGCGCCTTTGCTCTCTGTCAAGTGCAAATTGTTCCCATGGAAATAGAGAGAAACACAGTGCTTTTGTTAAACAGGAGGGTTTAAAACAATAGAGTTCAGATTGTTGGAGTCAGGCGCCGTTTTCTGGCAATTTTCTACACACTTGTGGTTTATTCACACATTTCAGTCTGATGCTCTAATGATTTATCCTGGAAACATTATCATCATTTGTCCCCCACAGTGAAACCCCAATGACAGAATAAAAAACTAATGAATGACTGGCATCCAATCCATAGGAATACTGAGGAATACCACCACAGAGGAACAAATGAGCAAACACCCCCGATGAGTCACACTTCTATTTGTCAAATGTGTCACATACAAATCCAAGTCTCTGCTGATTGGATTCTGGTGAAACTCGGGATAATGATGCATTACAACAGCTTTCCAAATCATCCATTTCAGACACTATACTGACTGTATTTTGATAAAACTTGCAGGAACGACGCATCTCACCATTTCACTCCACTTATTTAACAATGCCATAGATCACTGTAAAATATCACTATATAAACTCAGAAAGAAAAGTTTGGAAATTTGTGTTTGGTGGATTATTTCTCTGTTGTTACAATGCTAAATGGCATTGTATTTTACATCGCTGGAAAGCCTGTTTATCTACCTTCACAATGATGAAGAAAAAAGGATGAGTAGCACAGCTGATTATGTGGGTAGCGCCCAGGAAAAATTTGCCAAAATTCTCTGCCAATGGTAAACAGTGTATTCTCCTGTTGGAATTGACCACGCTGGCTGACCTGCAACGAATCCTGGTTGAGGAATGGAACGCCATCCCACAGCAACGTGTGACCAGGTTGAGGCGGAAGTGCCAGGCTGTTGTGGCTGCGTATGGATCTTCCACCGCTACTGAGGCTCCTGACTGTGTATTAAATGAATAAAGTATAAAATTGCCAATATGTCTTGTTTGTTCCTTGTTACTGATAGAGAGTTCAATCATCCAATCCACCAAACAACTCAAAACAAGAGTCAATACCAACAGGAGAATACACTGTTTACCATTGGCAGAGCATTTTGGCAAATTTTTCTTGGGCGCTACCCACATAATCAGCTGTGCTGCTCATCCCACAAATGCATAATCCTTACAAGTTGGACATCATTGTGAAGGTAAATAAACAGACGACCAAACACAAATTTCAAAACTTTTTTTTCTGAGTTTATATACACTTCATCTCAGTGGTAAAAAGAAAGATCTTTCCATTTGAAGTCAAATCTACAGACTACGAAACAACTTGTCAGATTCAAACAAAAGCAAAACACTGAATGCCCAAATGTCAGCTGCCGTGCTCATTACATGACATTTCAGTCAGAGAGCACCCCTGAAATGACTTGTCTAATGCTGGTATTTGGAGGAGTAAACAAACACAACGCTGTGTAATTACAGACTTAATTAACTCAAAGTGCTTGACTAGAAGACGGGGGACAGAGAGAGACTAGAGGTAGAAGCGTCCTCCTCGCCATTGATTCCCAGTCAGTACACAGCTTAAAGATAGTCACTCCCTGAACGAAACCCAGCATTTAGGACATTTAGTAGACTTTATTTAGTCATTCATTTATACTGATATCCTCGTATCAGTCTCCCGGTCAGTTGGCTTGGGCACAATTATTGCTAAAATTCAGCAGAGCGGCATACAGCACAAACCAGTACATGTTCAGTCCTAAATATAACCGCAAAACCTTTGCTGTCAACATATTTCCCAATAATATCAGCTGGCTTGGTTAATGGGAACAATTGTGGTCTTTGTTAAATATTAACAAAGTCAACAGTGACTTGAAGCTCGAGGCAGAATGCTTTATTTATATTTAACTAAAACCACAACCTTCCCTAACCTCAACCAGCAGACTAAAGGTTAACCACATGCCACATGGAACACATTTTCACAGAGCATAATCCCAAACAGCAATTACATTGGCTCCAAAATGTTTTTGGCAAAACCATTTTGCAGTATGCGCATACTTGCCAACCCTCCCGATTTTCCCTGGAGACTCCCGTTTTTCATCGCCCTCTCCCGGTTTCCTCCCAGTGTCACAATTCTCCTGCACTTCTCCCAACTTATAACAAATGTTCACACCTTTTTTGTCCTTTTCGTTATGTCAACCTGTTTCTGGCGCTGTATAGCGCCTTACTGCTTCCAACCGGACGACAATACAGCTACACCTAATGTTCAGGCTTTGCTCGAGGCAGCGAATAGTCATTGTGGCGCAAGCCTTTGGAAATAATTCAGTGAGTGAGAGACGGAGAGGGAAATGGAGAGTACTAAGAGAAAGAAATACTCTCAAGTTCATGCCAGAGAAGCAAATAGTTCTGTATTTTTTCCTGAGAATCAAAAGTAAAATTTAAAGTATTGAAGATTATAAATGTTGTTGCAGTGTACTTGTTATTTTGCCATTTTTATTCTTCAAAAGTCACCAGAATGCAGGAAACAAAGTCGCTGAAACTCACATTTCTCTGGGGCAGGACCCCCAGATGCACCGCTTTCATTTTGTAATCCTCCCTATTTTTGAAGTCTGAAGGTTGGTAAGTATGAGTACACAGTTTATATATTTAAAGGTAGGTTTGTGGAGTAGGATTTTGAAGAGGGCAGAGATAACAAACCCCTCTGTGGATAAGTACAGAATAAAACATCTCTTTCTGGTTGTGAATCCACAGGTATCGACCATGTGTATTCTTACATTTCACTCACTTGTCATTTTAGAAACTAGCCTGATGCTCTAAGCCATTCCTCACACGCTGTAAAAATCCAGTGTGTCTGCCAGAGGGAGTGTCACGCTAAATAAAAGAAAACCTTTTTTAAATTAAAGTTTAGTTCAAGAAGGAAGGGTTGCTCTGCACCTTTAATAATCCATTTCTATGGTTGGAATTCATCATATTTGTCTTGGGATGTACAGAGAGTATACTACGCATGTCTCACTATATGGACCTTTTCATTAAAGATTTGTTTTTATTTGCAAAAGGCTTAGTTTACAATTCAGTTCCAAAGTGTATCAACATTTCTTTTTTGTTTTTAAAGCAAATATTGAAACCAGAAAAATAAAATAAGAAATTAATAATTATAGAAAAAAAGCTGTGGTAATAATATATTATTGATAATTAACTATCCTTGTATCAAATATACTTTAACTACATAATAATAATTATTACAATAATGAATACATGAAAATATAAGACACAAAGTAATGATTGAAATAATAAAGTAAAAATAAATAGAAAATAAAAAACGTGTAAAAAAAAAAAATTGAATAAAATGTATATAAATAATAAACACATATCTACATGCACATTTATAAATCTGAACACATCAGTAGCAATAATGGTTTAAAGAAATAATAATAGTAGAAAATAAAACTGCAAAAAATTCAAGTATGGACCTTTTTTGAGGTCAGATATTTTAACACAGCAGGGACGGCACAGGTGGATCCAATAACATTAATGATGGCTCTGTTCCATTTAAAGGCCCCACTGAGCCATTCATTGTATTAATTACACCTGTGCTTTTCCAACAACAAATGCCAAAATGTCTACAGTTAAAAAATCTCTATTCCTCTAAGCGTTTATTCACGTTTTTAAATTTTGATGCCTGATTATAATAAACCGAACCGAGTCTGAACCCTCAAACAGGCCTTTGAAGGAGCGAGGACCAGCCAAAACGTCCTCGCTTTCCAAAAATGTCCTCACTCCGACGGTCTAAAACTCAACTTGGTCCTCACAAAGATAGATGAACAAGCATACACACACACACACACATACATACACAGACACAGGAACGCACAGCAGCAACTAAGTCAACAAAGTAGATGACAGGGAGACGGGCTATTGCCCACTAGCTCAGAGTCATTCAGTCTAGACTCCAGATGTTGGCAGAACATAACCCAGCACACACCTACCCACTCACCCACCTACACACACACACACATGAACACGCACATGAACACACATAGTGAATACAGCGAGCTTTCACAAGGAAGCATCCCTGCCAGATGTCACTAAGTGTTGATAGACTCTCACCACTGTTGGAGACCAGAGTGTGTGTGTGGGAGTGTTTGTATTTGTCTATGTGTGTGTGTACTACTACATTCACGCGTGCACATTTGGCTATTTTAAATGTGTTTTCCTGCATGTGTGTGTGTGTGTGTGAGTGTACAGTATATATATATATATATATATAGCAGAGAGCAGCTTGAGAAGAGTAGCGCCACACAGCAGGAGTCGGTGCAGACGGGGCTGCTCTGTTTGACGAGGTGCTAAATGTTTGTTGTTCTTTTGAATGTCTAATTTGTTGCCATAACATATGCGTGTCTTCAGCTGCTGAGTGATGATTATGAACGGCAACACCGTGGAAGACTGTGTTCTGTCATCACGACGGCTTCGAACCGCAAATATTCTCAACTTTGAGCAGCGACACAGCGGGAATTCTCTGAACTTCCTGACAGTGATTGATTGATAGGCGGCTGCTTTGACTCCAAGAAGCACATGTCTGTTTTTCATTGAGAGGTAAAGTGACATGTCAAACTGTCAGCGTCTTCATTCATCATGCGCAATGACCGTCGTCTGTCTTTCTTTTTAAACTGGACTGTAGTTTTTCATGGGGAGCTGTCTTATTCTGCAGTACTGCATTCTCATATGTATCGCATAGAGACTATAGTTGAGTTATTGAGGGATTATCTGATAAAATATCAGGCACACCATCAGGCCAGCCATTTGGGAATTATGGACAGGGGGACAGACTTCCCAAATTGGGCCCCTCATCCACCCTGACTCTGTCATACCTGGTGCTTCTTCACACTTTTCTTTGGCCAGAAATTTGGCCATTGCCTCTCTGATCTTTTCATTTTCTTGTTCTCTCAGGGCTTTTCACAAGGATATTTAGTAGCCAGCTAGGGGTAGCCAGCGCATTTCCTCTGTACGGTGCGCATCTCTCTATCAAACCTCACTGCTTCCTGGGTTGAGTTATGACCAGGGTGTTGGGGTATCAGATGACAAGTTGAAAGGTGTTTTAATGATTACAATACATTTATTTATCATGTAAATACATTTAACTTGTATTGTCAGTAGGTCAGGAAGTAAATTGTGGTACTTGATCCTATTTAAGGGTCAAGCAGGGTCTTGGGCAGGGTCATCTGTACCCTTTGACCCCCCTCTGATGGCAGGCCTGCACACCATACATATGTAACCCAGTATAACACCACAAATTAGGGCCTGAAAAGTAATATTTAAACATTTTGTTCAAAATCAATGCAATAGCTAATATGCATTTTGTACAGTTTGTTGTATCATGAACAGTGGAGCAAGTGGACCCTAACACAGGAGACTGCAGGCAACAGGAACTCAAAGAAAAGAATCTTTAGTCCCTGCTTGTGCAAACTGACAATCACAGAGCAAAAACCAAGGATCAAACAAAGACTGAACTGAAAACTCAGGACTTAAATACAAACTGATCTGACGAGGGAATGACGTGCAGGTGGAGAGATGGGCGGAGAAGCTCAGGTGAGGGGAATGAGCTGATTGACTCGGAGCAGGGAAGGACTAACGAGGCTGATTTAGAGCAAAGGAGGGAAAACAGGACAGGAACACAGGAGGAAAAACACAGCACAGAAAGCCCAAAACACAGAAAACAACTCAGTACAGTCTACAAAAAGTCTGAAGGCATCTGGACACAGAGCCAGACTATGACATGTTGCTTATATTGTTGTTAACTGTCGAAAAGCCACTTCTCACCAGTGAGATGCAAAAATGTGGTGCAGGAATATGGAAAATCTGCATGCTAAGAAACATATTTTTTTATGACAACAGTTTGAAGAAAGGATTTCTTTGGTCAAACATAATTTCTACAGGCTGAAATCTGCCCGAGTATTCCCTCCTCCCACCCCGCACAAATGTTTCACAGCGGTGTGCAAGCATTCATAAGAACCCACAAAATCAGATCTTATAAATTTCCATGCAATTGTTTTCAGCCCAAAATCCGTGTTTGGTGTGAAACGGTTTTAATTTGGTGAGAAGGATGTGTCCCTAAGTGCTGAGACATCATGGTCCTACAAGTCCTACATTAGCGTTGCTTTGAAGAAGAAGAAAAATCATATTAAGATTAAGAAATTATCAATATAAACCTTGTGATATTAGTGGTATAGAGATGACATTAGCTGAAAATCACTACTTTGCCGTGACTGCTATTTGTGATACAACCAAGTGTTGTTTTGAGCAAAATTCAACCACAAGATTTTTCTTCTCAAACCTTGAGACATGTTTTTTTCCTATTCATTTTTGTCAGGTGCAAATTTTGCCTGTACTTGATCATGCCTGCACTATAATAGAGAGGAAGAATTACCAGGGACGTTCATACATGACAGCTGGAGATGCATTATGCAGCGTTAACACATTGTTCTTATCTACACCCGTAGAAATTGATGAATTCAATTAACTTTTGATTCAAGCAATGGAAATGCCTCTTCATTGAGATAAAAACACACCTAAACCATAAAAAAAATTATCTGAAAAAGCTCCTAATGAAATGATCAAACTGTTTTGTTAAAGTGATTCAGGGTTGATGATTGACTTACAGCTACTCTGACCCTGAATAAGACGTGCACTAACAAAGGCAAACTGGACCGTCCGTGTTTGGACAATGACTGATGATGGTGTCAACAAGAAACATGAAGGATCACACCTGCATCTGCAGCCATGTTGACCTAACAACACACAGCCAGCCAGGCACACACACACTAGCAGGAGGTGTTGTTGTCTGGGCTCCACTACAGTCCATCTGTTGTCCAGTCAGAAGGTGAACCTGAGAAGGGGGGGTGAACCTCAGAGGAAACTCTCCCAGTATCGCTCATGTCCAACAGCAGGGGGTGGAGTGCGTGTGATGGCTGAGAGGAAAGCCTCGTAGCGAGACCTGAATTGTAACCGAGGCTTCGCTAAATTTGCCTGGTTGTGACTTTGGCTAGCTCTGACCTAGTTCCTACTTTCCTGAACAGGTGGTGCGAGGCTCAGCCGAGCAACCCCACAAACTTGGTAATGCGTGGTCATTTGACTTGACCCTGTTCTCATTTTTGTTTATTTATAGATCAAAATTATAATGAGTTATCTGACCATCAGTGTCCACACTCTCTGTGACCTTGTGACTTTTCTCTACAGCGTGCACCCATATGGGAATGTTTATCAGTGAGATAAACGGCATCTTCACGTGTGTGCTTTCATAAATTATACCGAGCAGATGTTCAAGACGCCTGTCTGATATAGTTTATTCTGATCCCACTGTGTGTCGCCATCTACCCCATTGTGAATGAGGGGGCGTAATTGAACTCCCAAAGGTCTGTGACCTCAGTGTGGTGTCACAACATGGTCTATTGAGAAGCTTTCAGAGGATCACAAAAGCAATTGATTAGGCATTAAGCTCACATTCACTACAATATGCTGAAATCCAAAGTATGTGAGGAATGCAGGGCAGAAGCAAAACTCTAACATTGCACTGAAGATTACGAATCATTAGTGGTGCTTCTAGTCTGCTTCTAGTGATATGGTTGCACAACTCACTCTTATACCACTGTTCCTATAATATCTTACAAAAAGTTAGAGCATTTTCCTACGAATGTCTGGCAACACGAGTGATCAGTGTGCTTGCGCAAGCCTCTGCAGTGTTAAGGCAACAAAAGTACTTGGTTAGGTTTAGGGAAAGATCATGATTTGGGTTAAAATAACTACGGAAGTGGCGTTACTTAATTACGGAAGTTATGTGACGAATAAGTCAGCGTTTGGGTTAAGATAACTACGAAAGTGGCGTTTCTTAAGTACAGAAGTTACGTGACAAATAAGTAAACGTCTTCAGTACAAAAAAAGGTACAAAAAAACTACGCAAGTGGCGTTACTTTTATGGAAGTTACGTGACATATAAGTCTACGTTTGGGTTAAAGTAACTACGCAAGTGATGTTACTTAAGTACGGAAGTTACATGACAAATAAATCAAGGTTGACTTCTGGTTTCACATGGGACACGAATCGTTCTTTATACTACGTCACCTTTCCTGGCTCACGATTACGTGGATTACATACAAACTGATTGCGTGGGTTATATACGAATTATACTGCATTACTTTTTGTTGGTGTAGCTACAAACAGTGTATGAGAACAGTGCAACACAAATTCCTGGTATGTGTGAAGAACCATTATGTTCATAAACCACGAATTCATATAAGCAAATACATTTTGTGGGAAACATGCCACAAGGATTTTTAATGGGGAAATGTTGATCACATTTAACACACTGCTCATACAAAATGGTCTTTCTAAACGTGAACTACAAATCGTCTCCTAAATTCGTATTTATTTCTGTGTTTACACAACTCAAAGCAATGGTTCATGTCGAGGAAAAGATGGTTAAGTATTGAAAAAGCCAAAGCTTGACTTGAAGCACAAGAGGGGACTTTTTCAAAAATATAACCAAAGCCACACTTTTTTCCAACCTGAAAGAAAAAGTCAGAAATTTTGGGGAATATGCTCATTTGCTTTCTTGCTGAGAGTTAAATAAGAATATCGATTCCACTCTCATTTGAGTCAATTTAAATAAAAAGCTACCGCCAGGAGACGGTTAGCTTATAGGCGCCCAACAATCAGCCATGATCAGTATGAGCTTGTTATGTTTCCTGGAAAATTAAACTTGCTCGTGAAGATACTCAAGGCAGCAATTATGTTAACTTCAAAATAACATAATTCTATTTGTGATTTTAATTTTCAGAAATATGAATAAAAGCACAATAAAATTGAAATGGGATATCCTCTACACCTCTTCGCTCTATTGACTTCCACCTTGATTTGATCCATCATGGACTCTTCTCCACCTCCATCAGCCATCTCTCCCTCCCTCCATCTCATTAAATGATCTTCCCCGTCCTTGATCTCCATCCTTGCTTTACTCCATCCACCTTGGTTCTTCTGCCTGTCTCCGTCAGACCTCTATCCCCTCGCCGTCCCCTCTCCCTCCAGCCCTCCAGCCTCTGTGGGCTGTGTCGACACACCTCACCTCCCCACCTTGTCTCCTTCCCATTAACTTTGGAGCAGATGGCAGGGCCCTGCTCTCTCTGTGTGAGCTTGACTGACAGGGGCTGGTCATCAACCTCCGTAGACGACCAGTCATGTGCCGCTCCGCTCCGTCGTCCTGTCCTTTAACTCTCCTTTTTCCATGTTCTCCTCCAAACCTCCTCTTCTCGCCCACATTCATCCTACACTGCCTTTTCTCCTCCTTTTGCCTCTACCTTTCTCCTCCTCTAGCAAACTGTTACCAATATCCTATAGTAGTAACCTAAAATACATAGACCAGAGCGTTAAAAAATGCATGGTGTCTCATAGTGACACATCTCTCGGATTGATAAAAGGGAAGCACATCTGTTCCGTGACGGATGTCAGTGTGGACTGAGAGTTTGTCCACCATTACCTCCATTTATATCTTCAATGCTTCACTGTGATAAATATGGCAACGTCTTTGAGTGTCACCATGTTTAGTTATATTTAAAATCAAGAGGCAAGATATTCAAGTGTTGGCCAGGGGTGATTTGGCCCTGTTCTGCCCAGGTGGATGTAATTTTACTGGTAAACACAAAGTACACAGGAAGTTTAACACCGCCTGGGCCAACACCAATGACATGGAACTGTCCTCTGTATTTGGGGTGTTTTCGCACAGCCTGGTCTCCTAAAAATTACATTCCCATACAACAAAATTGCATTGTCAATTACGTTTCGAAGGATTACATTTGTATTTGACATATTACAAATACATTTAATCAAAGCGCGTAGGGAGGAGGTCAGGGTGGATGGATGTGTCAGGAGACTGCTGTCCATGTCCCTTGTGAAACCAAAAGTAATTTACTTATTCTAACACAAACCATGATCTTTTACTAAACATAACCAAATAGCTTTATTGTCTAAACCTAAATATAATTGAAAATGCAGTTTTGAAAATGGCCAACATTTTATTCTGGCGACTGGGTTGTTTTGCAGCCTGTAACTATGTATAACTTTCAATTTTGGTGGAAATGAGTTAAGGTGGAAACAGTCAACCGGGATAGCAGCGGGATCAATGAAATGTAAGGCCTCAGCTCCAGCATCCTGTGGTGTATATGGCCTTATTTGATGTGGTTGATAGAAAATGGTCATAGATGCCAACAGTGTTGCTATATATAATATACTTTTCCTTCAAGTTTGTTTTAAGGGGTCTGCTTTCTGTCTTTCAAGTCAGTTTTAGGGAGTGTATCCGGAAATTGTTCCTTTTTCAAACCAAACCAGGAAAAAAAACACTTCAGAAACACATGCAACACTCTTATTTCTAAATTCCTGGCTATGGCCTAGCATGTCGCAGCCCCTTCTTTACATATCCATGTGCTCCTAACTCTTTCCATCTCTCTTTTTATTCCACCCTCCTCATTCTGCTTCACTCTTCTGGCTGATTTCCAATCCAACCCCTTCACCCCTCCGGATATAAAGTACGTACTTGCATGTACAAACTCTGCTGTTAGAAATTGAGGAAGTGCAGGTCATGTGTGTGTTTGCATGTGTGAGAAAGAGACAGAGAGCAAAGGATTGTGTTTCAGTTGCTTCTAGCACAGTTGCCCTCGTTGTGCTCCTGACCTCTGAGAGCAAGAAAGAGAAACATCCTCCTAATCTTTTCACCCTCTCCTCTTCCTCTTCTCTTCCTCTCCTCTCCATGTGTTTTCTGGGTGACAGCTGTGGTGAGCAGGGGGGAGTCTTCAGCTGCTGATGACAGGCCAAAACCTCCACATCTCCACTAAAAGCGGGCTCAGGAAAGACTTTCGGCTCAATGTCAAATGTGCGGTGTCACAACAGCATCCTAGCTGCCACAAATCAGTCTGGAAGAAGCTACATCATCTGAAAAAGCACCTCCTGTTTCTGTCAAGGGCTTTGCAAAATAAAAGCAGAAGGAGGCACTTACACGACGGTATTCTTCTGTAAAACAGTACTCCTCACCACAGTGATTGATCGCCAAGTCAAATTGATTTTCTTCCTCTCTGCGGGGAAGGAGTAGGTCTCCGTCCCTCTGAAGACGGTAAACGGGCAACACAAATAGAGTGGCAGGATGGAGAGGAAATGAGCGAGGATCCATCTTCAACGCACCACAGAGAAACAGCTGTTTCAGGTCACAGCCAAAGATAAGCCTCCTCATTTCTCTCTCTCCCTCTTCCCCATCGCAGTCTCTCTCTCTCTCTCTCTCAAACATTTGACACTCCACCCGACCGTCTTTAATCAGTCTCTCGCCGTCCCTCTCTTTCTGATCTGTGGCTCTAATGGGAAAGTGCTCATTGTGCTCATCCTCTCTTAACCTTCACAGTCCCGGGATGCTTCGTTAAAACACAGCACAGATGGGACACGTTGATGACTAAGCTTAAAATTTCCTGCTAAAACAAAAGATGTTCTCAACATCTGGGCATGTGTCCAGAATAATTCATGAAAATGACCTTTATATCATGTGTTTGTCTTGGACCCCTGGTGGTTATTTTCTGTAGGCTAAAGCGATCTGGAACACAGCTGTAATGTTATAATGTGACCCCGATGGTGAGCACAATATGACCCGGTCTGTTTTGTTTGACTTTAGATTTGCCACAGTAGTTACATACACTGTTAAGTTGGTTTCCCGGCCTGCAAACTCTGATCTCACTACCTGCCCATCGAAGGTGCGGGTCGTTTTCTCGTTTCTGACACTTTGGATTCAATCCCATAAACAAATTATCAAAACATACACGGATCATACAGTCACGGTTATTGGCACAGTAAACACACAGATGGCTAACGTAATCTATAAAACTATGTTAATTAGTTGTTGGCTTTTTTTTTTAATAACTGATGACGGTAAATTTAGATTGTATGGACCCAGTAGTAGAAGTGAAATGATGCCACCTACTCTTTGGAGCCTGTGGCTAGCTAGACATTACACACTGTAGCGTGAAAGATCACTTTGAACACATTATAATGCACAAGGCATTTAGATGTGCAATAAGAAAGCCGTCCTTGCTTTTGTTGTGTCATTTGTACGCCATGTAGTCTGTACTGACTGCAATGTAAATGCATCTGTGTAAATATGCTATGCTCAGAGCTAGTGACATAGAATAACAAGTGAGAAAAACTGCTTATGGTGGGTGGGTTTGGAGGAGGATGGGTCCAACAAACACACGACCTTCAACCAGGAGCTCAGTGTTTAGGGATGTGAAAAAAACGTCCCACCAGTTAGTAAACTTGTGACAACATTGGTGTTACCGATTACACCGGACATTTTACAAGAAAAGATGATGATGATGATGATGATGATGATGATGAATATGTGCAGCGCGCTTACTTTACCGTTTACTTTAATTTTTCTTCACCGTCGGGTGGCTGTGTGTCTGGCCTCTGCGGTCCACCGCGCACACCAACTGTGACCGCTCCGTCCTCTTCGCGGCAGATACCTTATACCTCATCATTACCTCAAATCTGAAATATTGCCAAATAGGCATGTTTGCTTTTAACTTTGACACCAAATCCTCCACCATCTCTCGGTCTGTCAACTCTCTCTCTCATCCAGTGTGGGAAATCTGACTCCTGCTACTCTGAGCTGAGACTCCTTATGGAGCAGATGCATTCACTTTCAGTTTGTAGCGTCCGTCGTCTGACTATGTATTGATAACACGCCGCTGATACACCATAATTAACTAAAATGGGTGTTATTTCTATAACAAAAAGTAAAAACGACGGTGGGGACGGTGGGTACGGTGGGTACGTAATGTAATCTGTGTGTGCCCGACCAACGTGTAACACCGATTACAGCGACAGGCCTAGCGCCGTTTTGTTTTGTAAGCTATGTTAATGAAGTTTGTCACGTTTTTTAGTGACGTTTTTGACGTATTTTCCATACTTATGCTACGTTGTTGCCTTATGTATTTTACTTAGTTTATGTACTTATTTTAAGCCCAACCATAATGTTTTTCCTAAACCTAACTAAGTGGTTTTGTTGCTTAAACCTAACTGAGTGGTTTTGTTGCATAGACCTAACTGTGGATGTTATCATAGTTTTGTTGTGTGGTGTACAAATGACACGCGAAAAGCCTAAAATGCTTCCTCGTGACACGCAGACCGCCGTTATGTGCTATTTATACGCCTTCCTGTGACACCGGGTTGCTTTGAAAGATCATTGTTACTAGACCTGAATCTTCAATTATAAGTTCTGATGTTAGAATCAGATAATTTAAGTTCACCTGACTTGAACTTGACAAACTGATCTAATTACACACAGTTAAAGATAGCAGATGATATTTTACAGTGATGTATGGTTTAGTGCACAAGCTGGGTGGTGGTGGTGGTGCCTTGCCTCATCCTGTTCACTGTCTTACTTGAAGACAACTTTCCTTTGACTCAAAGTTTAACTATTAGAGAAACATTATGTCGGAGTTGAGATACACTAGATGTAGTAATATCTTCCCTTGCTGCATTGAATCCCTCCTCTTTTGCTGATAACGCCGTGTGTCTGTGCATGTGCTGGATTACACTATAGAGGCTCTAGACAGCTTATTCAGTGTGTGTGTGTGTGTGTGTGTGCAGGCACACTATATATGTGTTAGTGTATGTGCGTTGACCCGGACTGTGGAGACCTCTAGACAGCTTATTCACAGCAGACAGATAGCAGCAGAAGTCTTATCTAGCCTACCTTCTCTGATAGTGTATTGATGGGCCAATCTGCCTCAGACTGCTGAATTCAGGAACAAAGGCACTGATAAGTACGGTAGGAAAGTGCAGAGGACTACGGGGGGATTTAAAACGTAAAAAAAAAAAAGAAAAAAAAAATCCCAATTCACTCCCTGCATTTGTGTTGTAAATGGTTGGAGCTGTGAAATAATAAAGCTCACCTCCAGGCTGAATCCTGAGACACGGGGGCTGCAGCTGAGTGGTTGCTACAGCGTGAGAGAAAGAAAACATAGAGGAGCTGCTGTTTTTGGGTCACAGTGGGTCACAGGCAGCGTGTCATCAAATAAAACAAGTGTTAGAGGTGAAATGAGAGCTCAGAATTCTGCCATCAGATACACAATGCAGGTTTTAGGCTGGGTGGATGGGTGAACTAATGAAATAATATGTTGTGAGCTTATAGATAATGAATGGAATCTTGTTGACATTTTAATTATAGTAATTACCATAAACAGATGATTGAGATGATTCATATCTTGATGGTGTATCAATAGTATTAGTTGTGCTGTAGTTTCTTAAAATGATTTATTAAATGTATTACATTTATGACCTTGAGTGAAATGTCTCTCCAACTATTGGATTGGAACTGTTGTACATTCATGTCCTTCAGTGCCCTCTTGACCTTTCCTCTTGTACCATCATAAGGTCAAAATGTATCCAATACCACAATGCTGTTCCATAACTAAATAAGTGCAAAAGTAATGAAGTTCCCATCATCTTCAGCTGTACTTTGTGTTTAGTGTCTATTGACAAATATTAGCATGCTAAAACTAAGATGGTGAATGAGATAAAAATGATAGCAGACAAACATCAGGATGTTGTCCTTGTGAGCATGCTAGCATGCTGACATTAGCATTTAGCACAAAGCACTGCTGTGCCAAAGTACAATCTCACATCCCTTACCAAAAGGAAGTTTATTCAAGTGTGCTATTAGTATACTTCTTTTAAACTTAAAATAAGAGAGTATACTTTCAGTTTACTTTTTATGTACTAGATGGACATAACAAAAGTATACTTAAGTATACTTAGCTCATACTGAAAAGTACACAGAAAAGTCTAAGTATACTTTAACTAGTAGTTTACTGAATATACTTTGTAGTGCCCTTTCATAAATTATATAAAGTGGGCTACAAGTGTATATATATATCAGTATACTTGCAGTATAAAAAACTATTAAACTAATAGTTTACTGAGAGTAAATAATTTACTTCAAAAACTAAAAAGTGGGCTAAAACTAGTAAGCTATTAGTGCAATACTTACACTTACAGTATACTATTATAAACCAAAAAATGGGCTTATTTAGTCCCAAGAAGTATTGAAGTAGTACACTTACAGGTATAAAACTAGTAAACTTTCTGTATACTTATAGTGTAGTTGCAGTACAAAATAAGACTTAAATGTAAACTAGTTGTGTACTCAAAGTTTACTATTCTTACACTTAAAGTTCACTTAAAAGTATACTTTTATAAACTAAAAAGTGGACCAATTTAGTCCCAAGAAGTATTAAAGCGGTACGCTTATAAGTATACTACTAGCACATTGATATTAGTATACTTGGGAAATATATACTTGAACTTTACTTTAGTATACTTCATAAAATAAACTTAAAATATACTACTTTTTCATAAGTTGCTACTAGCATGGCTGCAGAATCTGTGGTCTTGTTTATAGCTGTGTAAAATACAGTATAGAGGCCGGTTGAGGCTTCCAATTGCTTTGGCAGCAGTCTCATTAGTTTATGGTAATTTTTACTGGTGTCTCAAAATTGAATCCTTTGATTGATGACAAAGCACCTTTGGATGCTTTCACAGAGAGGTTTGTTCAAAGACAGATGATGGGTCAGATGTCATTATTATTATTATTCTGACATTTCATATTATTGCCTAATGCTTAACAAGGGTCATGTGATCATGTGTTTTGTTAAATGAGCTCCCACACACTGTCTATCTACACATCAGACGTTAATAAATCAACAAATTCTCATGCATCCATTCTGAAAGCTAGATTCTTAAATCCTCCCACTTTACTTGACTTACAGCGAAAGAAAAAAAAAAAAACGAGTTACTGTTTTCCTTCTGATGAATCCAATATACATTACTGAAAAGTGAATTACCACATTGATATGCAAGTCGCGTTTGAGTTTGAAAAAGTTTTTGGATTAAAACATTGGTCCATTAAAAGTTACTCCTCTCCATCCAGCTCGGTAATTCTGCCTGATGGAGTTGAAAACTTTCTCACTCGACCTTGGTCTCCTTTCAGATTCAATCTGAGTCTCAGTGATGTGTGCGTGGGTGTATTCTGCATGCGTGTGCGTGTGTTTCCTCGCTCACCATTTGCATGTGCAGTTCTCACATATGCATATATATATATATTTCTATATGTCTGTTTGCATCCGTGCACGTGAATGCATGTGTGAGCTGAGTGCAATAATTCTCAGACGCCTTATGATTAATTTATGTCTTACCTGCCTTTTTACTGAATTACTCGGCGGGGCCCGTTGGGGGTTTGTGCTGCACGCAATGCTGCAAATAACAGCTCAAATGAAAAAATGCAAATGATCAGGCTAGATCCAGCACCGGGTCCATAGGGACTCCTTAGACACACACACACACATACACATGCACGCACGCGAACATAACCACTCAAACAAACTCCGTCTCCACTTGCTCGTTCTCTCTCCCTCTTTAACTTTCCCTCTCTCTCTCCATCCATCTATTCTCTCTCTCCTTTCCTCTTTCTTGCTTTGGGGAGAGGAAGCCGGATGAATATCAGCAGGGGTCAGAGAAATGCTTGCAGTGAATAACAGAGGCATAATAAACAGAAGCCTTCACTCAAATTATGAGTGCTGCAGTTTCACACACACACACATACACACACACACACACAACTACACACACACACATGCACACACATGGGCTGAGAAACGCACACACTCACACCCACACAAAGGAATCCAATCAATCAGCAAAGTTGCCTTATCTCCTGCATATGAAAATGGAACTTCAGAAATTAGCTCATTTATTTTGGACAATTAGGGTTATTGAAGTGTGACAGTGAAAATTTAGTGTTCACTGAGGCGTGCGCTCGGCAACAATAGCGGGGAGCCAATTGAGTGCGAGAGGCATTTAAAGCTGTAGTATTTACTTATCAATGTAACCGGCGCTCTGTGTTGATCTCATTAAAACCTCTTCCTCTGTGTTCCTTTATTTAGACAGGACAGAGACAGAGAGGAGAGACAGGAGCAGTCATCCCTGTCGCATATGATATTATAGCCTGATCAAAACACGGGAATGGAGAGAAGGAAACACGCAGCGTTTTGAAAACCAGGTCCTACCTGTGAAATAAAGGAGCCACGCTGCTTCTTGGAATTCAATTTATTGAAGCTAAAAGGGTTCGCCGCTGCTGTGTTTTGTTGCCGAGCTCAACGGGGTCCTTGAATCTCAAAACTTGTGATATTACTCCAAACGCCCTGCAGAAACTCTGCACACCAGTGTTGAAAAGCCACCATAGTGTCAGATATCTGTAGTCTTCCAGAGCCTCTGCAACATAAGAAATTCATGTTTTTTGCTTTGTTTTTCCAAATAGTATTTTTTTAAAAAACATGCTCTGTTATATTGGAACTTTTCATGGCTAATTTTATGATGCTGTGAAGTATATATTTTCATTATATAGCATCAAGTTTTGTTTTATTTTAAATCATTCTCCTGTAGTGGATAACAGTAGTATTTGGCACACTTTGAGTATCCAAGTGGCCAAATGGAGAGTCCGCCTGGTCCTATCCTCACTAAAACCTTTGTAGAATCTATGTGCTTTGTGTTATTTATATCTGCTTTGGCACAGTTGTAGTCAAGGAGTTGCTGAATGAATTCAGTGACATCTCTGTGCATGGCATCATCGCTATAATGGTGTTATCCACAGTCTAATCTAGAAAACACTTTAGGCGAGGATAAAAATGTACATTTTTCCTTTGGTTCATCACAATTTACTCAGGCATAGTAACTGTCACAATGTTACTGACACTGGGGATGAATTCTCTGAGGTCTTAGAGACCAAGATCATGCATATAGACCTGGTAGTTGTCAAGCTATTCTTGATAGCGTATTTGTGATATAAGTTTAAAAAAAAAAAAAACAAGCGCAATCTGGGAGAAAATATGTTTCCCTCGAAACATAATTGATGGTACAGTTTAGTTGTATGAAACCAGGCTGAATATCTGCACCTGCCTGCAGAATGATAACCTTTTTAAGAACTGTTCAAAATCGCTTCCAAAGCTATATTAATAGGATTTTTCTAAAGCCATCATCATATTTTGATTTTCATTGACTTTTTGCTATACAGGCATATTTTAGTTTCTCAAATGCATGACTGTGAACGCTTTGATTCATGACACTGTGCTGAATCTCTCGTTGCGGAGACGATACGACCCTCAGTGTGGTAACCGTATAGAGAGAAGATTAATACACAGGTAGCAGTTCTTTTTCTTCCACTTTCTCAAAGTTTTCTCGAATGCTTTATCTCATTTACAGTAAGTAACGATGATGTATCATTGCGCTTCCATTTTGAATACCCAACCTGTTTACAATGTTGATTCATCTCCTTTGTAACGTAAGCTGAAAGCATGGTATTCATTTGGTTTATGAAAAAGCATACAGCAGAGATAAATGATCATTTGTTGCAGCAGTTTCTCTGCAACATCTTTGCACCAAACCAGTTGACAGAGACAAACCACAGAGGTAACAGCAGCCGCCGCGGCACATCTGTACGTGCAAACATCTCACCTGTAAAACAATGCTAATAACAATACCTTATCAATATGCAGTGTTCTCCAACATCTACCCTAGAGGTCCAAGATTACATTTTTAAATGAACTACTGCCTTTTACTTCATTTCCTTACAAAAGTCTGCATAATTCATCACAATCTACTGTGGCAGTTGATTTTAATCAGGCCACTTCTGAAGGAAAAGGGGGGGTTGTAATAATGTGAATGGAGCCTCAGACGGTAATCTTCAGGGATACAAATAAGGAAACAGTGACAGGGGCCATCTATAAAGTGATAAATATTTAAGATGCGATTTTAATAAGTCATACTCACTACATAAAAGCAGTGTTTGGTATGGCCTCCCGGTCGTCATTACATATTCAGATGCTGCTGTGTTGTTTTTTTTTTCTGTGCCATCAGCATCTCTTCAATATTAACACCTACGCAGATGGATTTCTGATTGCCTGGCTAAATGTGTGTATCCCCTGCTTCTAAATTATTATTGCGATTATCATTATTAATGGCTTTTCTGTTTGCAGTCAATTTACATCCCTCTCTCTGAGCGGAGGAGACGTGTCTGCATCTCTCCGACATCATTCCCCCTCCTGCCTTCATGTTCTAGTTCTCTCTCTCTCGTTTCCCCTCACCGTCTGAGAGGCCTCGGCTCTGAGGACGGACGATTTATTGGATCTCACTGCCAACTATGGGAGCCATAATATAAACCTTCCAGTAATGTATTCTATATGTAAATGGAGGAGGGTGACTGCAGCACCAACACTTCATTACTCAGAGTACGTGCTGAGTGTGTGTGCGCGAGCGTGTGTGTGTTGAAATGCAGATATCGGCCGGAGATCTCCGGCTGCAGGACGTATTAGGGAGTGTCTGACTAGTGATCAGCTGAGCAAATCCATCTCATCGCTGCACTGTGGCCAGCTCAGGATCAAGACAAGAGCCGTGGTTAATGAACAGAAATAACACAGAGGAGAATGGAGCTAATATGAAACGTGTGCAGAGAAGGAAATGTGTTCAGTTAGCACTGAGATTGTCCTTGTTCTCAGAGTGAGAGCTAAACTGTGGTGCAAAAGCACATTTCATATGTACGTATCAACATCATAGTATAAAAATAATTTAAGCTTTCCTGTGTAGACATACTCTGTCTTGTTAACCACTAACTGAGAAGATTGTTCATACCTTTCAATTAAACTTCACATCCTACATCCTCTGTTAGTAAATCCTCTGATAGTTTCCTGGCCAAATGCATATGATAGTCTAGGCTATCTCTACTGATCTAATTTGCCAAATACATTTTGGAGGAAACATATTTTGAGGGCTGCTCGGTGCAGTGGTTAGCACTGTCGCCTGTCTTCTGTGTGGAGTTTGCATGTTCTCCCCGTGTTAGCGTGGGTTTTCTCCGGGTTCTCGGGTTTCCTCTCACAGTCCAAAGACATGCAGGTTAATTGTTGACTCTAAATTGCCAGTAGGTGTGAATGTTTGTCTGTGATAGTCTGGCGACCTGTCCAGGGTGTACCCCGCCTTCGCACAATGGACAATGGATGGAAACATATAGGAATTGGTGTCTGGATTACATTTAATTGAAGTCACAGTGAAGTGTGTCATTCCAGCTCAGTATCACAGTTTCCCTGACCGAAACCAAGTGCTTTCAATTCAATTCTCTTCTCGTGCACTGTGATTTCTCTCACAGTTGCCGATTCAACATGCTGAATCGGATGAAAAGCTTTGGGCAGACTAGAGCCGACGGTGCGGGACACACTGATAAAACTAGGCCTATACGGACGCTCACCGACGGCCCCAAACTGTCCAACGGCCGACTGTCGGCTTGGTGTGTCAGGGCCTTTAACCACTGCCACCAAAGACCCACCCTACTCCGCCTCTGATTGCTAGTACTCATTGCCTTCTTCGCCGAATTATTTAAGTTTATTGCTGATGAACAAGATTGGTAGAAAGTTGTTCGGGTTAATGATTTCAACTCAGATGTTGTTTGTGTATACTGCTCTCATATAGAATTACAATGTCCTGATTATGGGAGGAAAGATGCTTTTTTAAAAAGGTTGCTATGCACGTTGCCTTTGTGGATGGAATAAAATTACAGATCAGCTGGAGATTTAAATTTTGATGTGGTGTCATAATTAAACTTAATGTTACCCTTAAAGTTGTTAACAAAAACATTTAAAAATGGCATTTCATATCAAAAAGGTCACCGACCCCTGGTCTGGACAGATACATGTTGCATGGAGAGCAGTAATGCAACAGCAAACATTACTCTCCATTGCCGTACGGAGCCCTTCTTACCATGCCACTACAACAGAGGACACTTTCCTCCGCTGCTCCGCCGAAACACACACACATAAACACGCAATGCAAACACTCACAGATGCACGCAGCCTCTACCAGAACGAGCGAGCGAGGCTGGCAGCCAAAGCTGGCTTGGCACGGGGCCTAATGATGCCCGGCATGCGTCTGCTCTCGACAACGGCGGGGTAACACCTGCCAACTTTTACCAAGGTGTAAATGTCTCTATTAGCAAGCGGCTGGTCCCACGTGTACGCCGCTCGGATCAGAGGAGGGACTGCGGGCGCTCTGGTTGCTGTTCAGAACCTGGTAATCGCTGGGTCCAGTGGGCCTGTTCAGCACGCCGCTCTCTTTTTCTACTCTTGTATGCAATCTTTTCACATTATGGAGGCGGCATGAAAGAGCAGGTGTAAATGTGGAAAACGGAGCCGTGTACAAGAATGGGGATTTCAGCTCGCTGCCAACTCCAGGCTTTCTGTTTCAGCGCTGCTCACTGAGTAATCATGTACTTTATAACAGCTTGCACATGTGCCATTAAAACTTACAAAATAGGCATGCTTTTTTACCTAATTCTGCAAAGATTTGATTTGTTCTCCCTCTGGACCTTTTTGCATTTCAATGCAGCCAAATTTTCACGAGATCACGCTGGTATGAAAAGGCACATCAAGCGTCCTCTCCTGAACTCTGGTCCAGAACACCTCCCTGTACTCTCCCCTCTGGCCAGGCCTGGAAAGACAGACAACGCACTCAATGTGATATTGATGGGATCTGGATGGGAAATGGCTTTTCATCCCAATACAAATAAACATCCCACTGGTTTATAGTGCGGCTATATTTGTTTGATTAAGTTTTACCGCAAACTGAAATGGCCCTTGCTGCGATATCCCTCAGTCGTGATTTTTTCCCCCCCAAGTTCACACTGCAGATAGGAAATTGATTTTTCTGCAAAGATCTGGGATCAGTTTTGTATTTTTTACTTAATCGCTCTGAAAACCAGATGTACCATATTACACAGCCTCTCAAGTGCTGAATGGAATATCCAAATATTAAATATTTTCTCAGTGCTGACCTTAAAATCAGCCTCCCAGCCGATGTAAAGCCAGTGTTTAAACAGGGCCCGTGTGAGGAGGATTCTTCTCAGGACAGTAAAAGGACCCGGCTTTTATTGCTGTGTGTCCAGGCGAGGTTTATTTTCCTCCAATCATAATCCCCACTTTGTTTTTACAGCAGCCGTTGTATTTGCATTCACATTCATAACGCCTCCTCCCATATCAAACCCATAGGACATATTGTAGGACAGAGTTTGGCACATTATGCACACTGCAGATACCAGGTTACTGGATATGAATTACCATAATCCGAATGGGAAACAGAAGGTATTTGCATATTTTGGCAAGAGCTATTGTTATATTTCATTATGCAACTTTGAAACGTATATTCCTCTGAGAGATGAATATTGATGCAACACTTCAATAATACCATTTGTAACGCCGTAGGATTAAGTGGGGCCTCTTATGCTCAAGCACAGCTAGAATAATGCCTAATATGGGTATCAGAGATCTAA
Source organism: Sebastiscus albofasciatus (assembly GCA_916701655.1). Lineage (NCBI taxonomy): Eukaryota > Metazoa > Chordata > Actinopteri > Perciformes > Sebastidae > Sebastiscus > Sebastiscus albofasciatus. Next base: position 37,779 of record CAKAOI010029132.1, read on the forward strand.
TGAGGGGTTGGGTTTCTCCTTATTGGTTCATGCTTGGTAAGTGAATCGCTCTCAAACAGCCAGTCAGACATGTGTGGTAACATTATGGGGTGTTGTTGGTTCAAATCCCCAAACCAGTTGGAAGATGTTGGGAGACGTTTACAGTAGTTTCTGCAGAAAGCTGAGGCAGTACCTCCACTTTTTTTCCAAGAATTTTCTGGCTTTTTCTTGGTTCTAAAGCAGCAATCGACCTATCCTGTGTATTTCACCATGCCATAAACTTTTGTATAGATATCTATGGTGCCGATTCACCCTCTTTCTGAAACGCTCTGGCCTCATTCAGACCTGCCATTAACATGCGTCCTGAGTGATCCCCAGGGACCGCCGCACGCACAGAGCTTCAGAGAGCCGGAGATGAGAGCGGACAAGAAGGCAGCTCCGTGCAAAGCAGTGGAACAAAAACACAGACACATCTCCGACAGTATGATAATGATGCACCTTGCGTGCCTAGTCTGATAGTCTGTAGGTATGTAGCCAATAGATAAGATATATTCACACCTGCACTTTGAGCGGACCACTTGTGATCCCATCACTGAGGACGCATGTTAATACCAGGTCTTCAACATGCTGAATCGGCGGAAAAACTTCCAACACGGGCAGACTAGTGGCAATGGTGCGGGACACACCGAAAAAACTCGGCCGACGGACGCTCACCAACGGCCCCAAACTGGATGGAGATGGATAAGAAACACACAGGTGCATGCAAAACATGGGTAATATTTTAACAATGCGGATAAGCAATTCAATACCTGCTAATAATCATTTTCAGTGTGCTCTTCACACAGATTTTATCCATGACACCAACTCCCATCCTTGATGAAGGTAACATTGCTCCACCTGAGCTGCTGTAAAAAGTTGTCTGTGTACAGTGTGATGACCTTTAGAGGTCACAGATGGAGCTCCTGTCAGTCAGCTCATAGACTGGTGCTGAGTCGGGGCAGGTTGGGGTGCGGTCAGGATGAGATGAACAGGTGTGAGTGGAGGGAGGGCCCGGCAGGACTCTGTAACCTTGGTCATACACTGTGTGTGAGCATGTGTGCGTGTGTATGTGCATTTAAAAGCAAATGTGTGCAGTTGGACATGTATATTTTTTTTTCAAAATACCAGAAACATTATGCACTGTTGTGTTTAAGCAACAGTATTGAGAGTGTTGGAAGCTGGGTATGGACATGTACAGTGTGTGTGTGTGTGTGGCCTATAGATATGTAATCCAGCTTATTTATATGTGGTGCAATGTGAGAGGTGGGAATGTGGAAATGAGCTTGGTGTATCTAGTGTTGGGTTACAGCACATCCACTGTAACACAGCTGTGTTTCAATCAACGCAGCATACAGTGAAGCTTGAGAAGTGGACGTGCTCTGTTATTACAAGCTGGGAAGTTCCGACAGAGCAGGACGAGCAGGTTTTACCCCGGAACACACACACACACACACACACGCATACACACACACACACACACACACACACTGAAGTCAGTTAGACTTTAAGCTTTTGACTTAAACTGAAATAACTGGAATACAATGATTTGATGTACTAATAGTAGTTGTAGTGGCAGTATTAGTATCAAAAGGCCATCATACAACTGTTCACAGTCTGAGGACTCCCCTAACGAGTAAACTGACTTTAGAGTCATTCTCTAATTGAGGGTACATTTTATGTCTATTGATAATAATGATATTTTTCTAGATATATATTTTTCTAATATTTTACAGATCAAGGGAAGGTAAGGAGTATATTAATTGACTGTCAACTATGTTGGGTACATCGTTCTACAATTCTACAATTTCATTTAGCAGACTCTTTTGTCCAAAGCGACGTACATCTGAGAGGTCGTACAACACAAGCAAGGATCTAGATAGGAGGGAAAACTAACGTGAGTCAGTGCTAACAACAGCTTCAAGTCCGATCGGACACAGGTGCCGACAGGCAGCGAACAGAGGCAATGCAGAGGGTGTTTTTGTCATCATCCGAGCCGAGCATAGTGGGTGGGAAGGAGCGTAGACCTTCAATAGGCGGGAGACGTTTTTGTTGCTGTTTTGTAAGCGAGCAACAGGGTTTTGAATATGATGCGAGCGGCAGCTGGGAGCCAGTGGAGAGATATGAACAGCTGAGTGATGTGTGCTGTTCTGGGTTGGTTGAAGACCAGTCGCGCTGCTGCGTTCTGGATCATCTGCAGAGGTTTGAATTTACATGCAGGGAGGCCTTTTATGGTTTACAATTATTTTATGACTTTAATTCTAATATATGTTAAAATTTAAAATTAACCTGATAAAGAAAATGACCTGTTGTGAGCCATGCTGGGCCTACCATTGAAATGATGGGCAAAAATAGGGAAGTAACATAGTTGATGTGACCCTACTGGGATCAATGAGAAAATATCCTTTTCCTTTAAGTAGTTAATGCTTAAGCTTTGCGATAGTGGATATATTACACTGAAGGAATTTTTTTAATTAAGCCACTGATGTTTTTTTTTTTGAGAAAGCACATTTTTACTTTTTTGTTCATGTGAAATGTACCTCCAATTATAGAATGACCCTTTAATGTGTAAAACCAGTGGAGTGAGTTTCGATTTAGCACAATACCGAATGTGAAAGTAGTTAGCAGCAGCAGCTTCAATCCAACAATATCAGCATTAGCCTGGAAAACATTTAGTCGAACGCCAGCAGAGTTGACTGTATGATTGTTTTTACGTATGGGTGAATGAGCGTGAATGAGCAGATGGGTGGAGTTTATCCAGATTAAAGATCCTTATCAGGACATCCATCACTTTCCTATGTCAACCACTGTTTTCAGCTGGTTTATTTCCAGCCACATGCTATAGAATCACTTAATCCACATGTCAACAAAGTGAGGTGTCACTAGCTTTACTCTGCACGTAATGTGACTAAAGGGTGAGTCCGACTCATGTGTTAGTGTCAAAGGCAGCGTGGGACTTCACCTTTGGCAAACACGATTGTTTTTAAGGGATGGAACAACACAGAGGAGGGACTGTAGGAGCTGTGACTGACCAAACATTTTTTCATTTATTTTTTTTATGATCATTAAATATCACTCGCATGCCTTTGTTCTCTGTGCAAACAAGCTTATCGTAAACATGCAGAACGCAGCGGCGGCGGCGGCGTGCAATGGGAAAATGATGACTCGCATAGTCATACTTTCTTTTCAGAGTGTGACTTTATCTCTCATTGTGCTCTCTCTCTCTCTCTCCTTCTCACTCCGTCCCTCCCTCCCATGTGAACAAACACAACCGACCCAAGGCGTTACTTACAGTAACAACGCTAAACACACACATTCCACCACACACCTGCAGAACGTTCTGCTTTGACGGGATGAAGAATGGAGGACCTGTCCTGAGAATACCCACACACACACACACACACATGCACGTATTGCACCTGCACTTTGTTCAACAGCAAGGCTTGTCCTCACAGCCAAACACCACATTAGCCACTTGGGCCTCGTGGTCTGGCACATACTTGCCAACCTTGAGACCTCAAAAATAGGGAGAATTTCTAACCCAAATAAAAGACTTTGTAAGTTTGTAAGACTTTGTTTCCTGCATTCTGGTGACTTTTAAAGAATTTAAATAGCAAAAATAATAGGTACACTGCTACAGCATTTTTATGTTAAGTAGACCTACTTTCAATTTCATTTTTAATTCTCAGGAAAGAATAAGAATAACTCATCCCTCTGGTGTGAACTTGTGTGAATCTCTGGCATAAACTTACAGGTTATTCATCAGTTTTACCCGCTTAAGTATTTCTTTCTCTTCATTTTCTAAATTTTTCTTTCCGTCACTCACTCACTGAAGGTCTTTTCAGACACAAGGTGACAACGGCACCACTGTGCTCTGAAACCTGTTATTTCCAATAAGTTGTGCCGCGCCACGATGGCTTTTCTCTGCGTCGAGCAACGCCCAACTCTCGAGCGCTGCATGGTGTGATGTTTACTGAACCCAGCGGTGAGCGCAGCTAAATGTGGTGTTGCAAGCAGCTCTCTTCTGCCAGAAAAAATATTAGGTGTATAGCTGTAGGGCTTATACATGTTGAGATAACAAAAAGGAAAAAATATGTGGAAAAATTGCCATAAATCAGGAGAAATGCGAGAGAATTGTGACCCCGGGAGAGGGCAATGAAAATCGGGAGGGTTGGCAAGTATAGTCTGGCAGCTTATTGGTTAGATGATTCCTTTCCAGGCTCAAAGCTTTCTTTGTGGGCTTTTTTTTTATGTGTATCTGAGATATTGAATGATGAAATTAAGGCTTGAAAATGTAATCCAAGGATAGTATTAGGTTAGTGGACAGTGCCAGGTTCAGCTAAAAATGTATACAGCGATGATTACTTTGCCTAAAACAAAACGTCAGCAGCTGGTAAATAGTCTCCGTTTGCAAAAAAAACATGCAAAAGGGATCGCAGAAAATTGGTTTTAAAGGAAATTGAGTCCCAGAAATATTGAGTAAGCAGTGACTGTAGCTGTATATTGTCTCCGCAGTGGAAACCAAGAGACCTGCTGGGCCTATCAGAAAACAGCTTACTGTTTGATAAATACACACTGGCGCAGGAGGAATATTTCCTTATTAGAAATTCAGAATCCCTCCAGGAAGAATATTGGCCACAATAAATCATTTAGCGCGGCCGGCCGCCTTCACTAATACTGCCGAATCAGCAAAGCAGAGCCAAGTCTTATATGACCATCAATTATTAACACACGCTAACGTTATTAGCATATTCTCCTCAGCTGCAGAGAGACACACTATGGAGGTGGATGGATGCGTGATAGTAGAGTAGATGGATAGATAGATAGATAGATAGATAGATAGATAGATAGACACACAGACAGATAGATAGATAGATAGATAGATAGATAGATAGATAGATAGATAGATGGACACGTTGATGGATGGATGGATGGATGGATGGAAGGAAGGACGGACGGACGGATGGACGGACGGAGACAGATAGATATTTCCTCCACGGCTCATCTCCTGCCCTGTTCTCTAATCTTGGAGTCTAACTAAGTAGGAGCTGGATGGAATCTGACAGATGGATTATGGGGTGATTATTTATGGAGACTTTTTAATTAAAAGAAAAACTGCTTATTAGGAATCCTCACTTCCCTCATTAATAGCAGGCAGAGGAAGAGTCTGTGTTGTTGGAGGGTTGTCGGGGAGCACTAATGAGAAGGTGGTGAGCGGGGGAGGAGGGGGGTTAGTTAGGGAAGTAGGAGAGATGAGACTGTGGTTGGTTGAAGGGGTCAGAGATTTCACATTGATCAAACATAATTTGGAGGTGCATAAGGTGCTCTCAGTCAATGCTAATGGGACATAGCAAATACCTACAGCAACGCAGAGCCGTCTTAACAAGGAAGACCACTTATAAAATGCATTAGAATCTATTGAAAAAGGCTCAACCTTAAAGCTGCAGTGGGTAGAAATGGAGCAAATATGATTAAAAAAAAGTTATTTCTATAAAACGGTCACTATGTCCTGACAGTAGTTCATGAGACTGGTAATCTGGAAAAAAAACATGTGGCTCCGTGTCCTCCGGTGTCCTCCGGTGTTCCTAACAGTATCTCCAAGATTTCCCAGACCGGAGGAAAACAAGCAATCAGAGCTGATCGGTCAGCCGTCTAGCTGCCATCTATGAGAGTTGGTTGTCAATCACTAGCGAACTCCGATCAAACGGTCAAACTAGGCAGCGCTGATCAAATATGAATCAATATTATGTTACTGTAATGCTTATTTCTCTCCTCAAATTTTTTGAGAAATATCTTGTAGTGTACTGTTTAGCTGTAAAATGAGAACGAGATCAAGTTGAGGAAATACCAAGCACCGCCCACCAGCCGGAGCACAGCCAATCTCTCTCTCTCTGAAATGACCCGTGATTGGTCAAAGTCTTCCGTTACGGGCTAGATTTTCTAAAGCCTGTAAACAGAGCCATGAGGAGGTGCAGAAGTCTAGTTTTCTCTCAGAACACTTGAATTACAATGTGCTGTCGAAGGTTGCTATCGAAGAACTTTTTGCCTACTGAAGCTTTAAGGTAACGGAAAGATTGCGGTTTTGGTTAAATGTAAATAATCACTTTGTGTTTTGTCATGATTCAAGTCACTGCAGACGTTTTCCTTATTAAACCTAACCCTGATCTTTCCCTAACTTTAACCAAGTGCTGAGTGCCTACACAAAGTCATAAAAAGGTTTAGTAATGCTTTCGAGCAGATTGTATTGCAAGGTCGGATCTTTTGGCGGAAAAGCAAACGAAACATGTTGCCAATGAAGTTCAGTATCAACATTTTTGCAACTTTCCAGATAAGTTTTTTATCAACATTCCCTCATTATGTTAATAGAAAACATTATCTGGGCGGCATTACGTTTTGCAAATGTAATTTCTAGCAGACGGGGTTGATTTTTGACACTTCTTCTTGTGTTTTATGATGCTTATCTTGTTTTTAGAATGGACTGTTTTTAACTAAGTTTCAAGAGAACTGTGGGTTGCATAACTGTATAACGTACAATGCAAATAAAATTTTGATTTGATTTTAAATTAATTTGAAAAAGCTAAAAGAGAGAGAGAGAGAGAGAAAGAGAGAGAGAGAGACGCCAAATGGCCTAACATTTATCATTAATAGCATCATCATCATCATCATCGGTTGAGTCTGAGACAAACAGTGTCTGTGGAGAAAGCTCTCGTGTGGATCACATCATGAAAGGGAAAATATTACACTTTGAAAAATGACAAACCGATGGAGCGTGAAAGCATGCATTGCCAAACAGCAATTACCGTTTCCTCCCACGGCCCCTGCAGAGAAACTCCACACAGCGCACGTCAACCACGCCTGTGTATACGCAGCATCATGAATTAACCAGCAGCTATACTGATCCAAAGTCAGCTGACAGGGGACAGCTCAGTCCGGCCGATGTACGCTGCACCCGCGTGGATGGCCGCGGTGTCCACCTGATGATCGCCTGAAGTAAACCCTGCTGTTTTGAATAAGGTATTTGAATTTGAATTGCAATTGTTGTGAATCCAGAAAGTCTTCCACACCGGTCATACGAGCTCTAGAAAACACCAAAATGCCCTGAGGGGGAGTTTGAGGTCAGGCTACACACACACACACACACACACACACACACAGATGCACCAGTGGCGAGCCCTGCTACTGGAACTCTCATATTGTCTCAGTCCAACAATGCAGCAGCTGGCACAAACAGGGAGCTATTTAACAGCCACCAATTGATGCTATGCCACCAGGTGCTACTGTGTGCCTTTCCCATCCTCATTTTATGCATCAGCAGAATTTCGTTTGCTTTTATTTTCATAGCTCGAATGCTGGAAAAACAGGAGGAGGGGGCGGTGGGGGGTAGTGTAGGGGGGGCTTCCATAAACCCTGATATTTACGCCTGGCTCCTGAAATGGGGCAGCGTGAAAGATGTGATATTGTACTTTTCACAAAGATAGACAGATATTCTGCCTGCCTCTCTCCATCAGAGACACATCTATGTTCTGCCTGTTGTGTGCGTATTTGCATGTATGTATGCAGACACCACCGGGTGTCTACATCTGCGTGAGTGTGTGTTTCCCAGCGTGTCTCGGTATCTGCGTGGGTTGTAACCACCAGAAATAACACACTTCCATGGGACCTTTTAAATGGACACCATCTGTCTCTATCAGGGAAGGCTTTGGGAAAACTAATGCCTCGGCTCAGATGCTTTTTACCCGCGGCCAGCTGAAATGAACCTGCATCATTACTCTGGAAGGAGAAGAAAGATAAAACTGCAAAACAAAATTGAAAAGGGAAAAAAAATATTCTGAGAAAGGAAAAGTAGATGGAAAGGAGAGAGAATGAAATCTGACTGCTGACTGCAAAAAAAGAAATACAAAATGCAAGTCTCCCTCGCAAATAATCCAAGGCACACTGTAGTGTTTGAACCAAATTAAAATACCTTTATTTTACATGGCAAAATTTGTTTAACCGACATACAGTAGCTCTTTATCGGGTGCTATAACATAATCAACATTCCTTGTAAGGATGGCGTTTTTATGTTCTGCACCTCTGTCTTTTATTCTTCTTTTTGTTGTTTTTGTGGTGCTCATGTTTCTCTGGCTCTATCTATCTGGCGTGGAGAGGTGGTCGTGTTGCTCGGGCTCTATCTGGTTGGCTTGGAGAGGTGGTTGTGTTGCTCTGGCTCTATCTGTTTGGCTTGGAGAGGAGGCTGTGTTGCTCTGGCTCTATCTGTTTGGCATGGAGAGGAGGTTGTGCTGCTCAGGCTCTATCTGTTTGACTTGGAGAGGAAGTCATGTTGCTCTTGCTCTATCTGTTTGGTGACGCCAGGAAGCTGCTTGACATCCTCCTGGATTCACCTTCTCACATATGGTCACAGTATACGTATTATTTTTTGTCATATGGATTGTCTATGTTGTATTTTCATTATGCTGTTACTCTGTACACACGACATCTAGTGCACATCTGTCCATCCTGGAAGGGGGATCCCTCCTCTGTTGCTCTTCCTGAGGTTTCTTCCATTTTTTTCCCTGTTAGAAGGTTTTTTTTTTGGTTACGTTTTTCCTTATCCGATGAGAGGGGTCGCACTGTAAAGAACGGAAGGTGTCGTATCCTGTACAGATTGAAAAGCCCCCTGAGGCAAATTTGTGATTTGTGATTTTGGGCTTTACAAATAAAATTGACTTGACTTGTTTTTGTACATAAAAACAACCACAGGGGCGCTCTAATCTGTAGACAACATACAGTATGTGGTGTTGCAGTTAGCAAAATGTCTCATTTGATATGTGCAAGATGTGATCACATCTTGAAAGTGATTGATTTTCATGACATTATCACAATGATCGCAATTCCCACATTCAAAAGTCCCACGGGGAGTTTTGTAGCCAGGTTGTTCGTGTGTGGGAGGTGGAAGATAGCTCCGTACCTGACTGCTGACTGCATTTGAGATTGTGATTCAGTGTTATATTTACAGTGCTGGGAGGTGCAGCCTATGGGACACAAAACATTTCTCACATGGATATGACTTGTCATTATTGTCCCAATGCAAACAACGCAGACACACACACACACACACACACACACACACACACACACACACACTTTCACAAAGAGCAGCACCTGGGCAAACTCCCTGTCTGCCAGGGCCCATATTAAGAGCTTATCATTCATTGTAATGGCTCCCTTCTCCACTGTATTTCCACTGTCATCTCTATTGTTTTCACACAACCGACTGGACTGCAGCTACAACTGATGCACCTGTGCCCCTGTGTGTGTCATGTGTATCGGTATATCTGTGCGTCTTCTTTGTCTCCGTGCGGCTGTTCATTAATCAGTCTGTCTCTCTGTCTACCTGTCTGTCCTCCCGCCTGTCCTTTACACTACATGTCTGACAGCTGTCAGGCTGTCTCTCTCTCTCTCTCTTCCTCTCTCTCTCTCTCTCTCTGTCTCTCCCTCTCTCTCTCTCTCTCTCTCTCTCTCTCTCTCTCTCTCTGTCTCTGTCTGTGTCTGAAACCTCTCTGCCTTCCCTGTCAGGCACACTGAGACAGACGCAGACGTGATGTGATGGCCACACTGTCTGATAGCCCTCAGATCCTTCACGCTTTAACTGGGCTTGACTGTGGATGAGCCTCTAAACTGCCTGCTACAATAAGGGACACGTCCGAGAGAATGGGTTTGACCCTGCGGGTCATCTCGCAGATTAAGCCTGTTGGAGACGGCGTCGGGCAGACCCGCAGCCTATTCACACCTCAATAACACGCGGCCAACCACACACACACACCAGCACATACAGTGGGATTTGATTACATCACACGTGTGTGTGGATGGGAAGCGGATCTGCGCGTCAAAGCCCATACGTGAAAGTAATGATTTGTTTGCACGGCACATATATTTGTGCGCGTACCTGTGTTGTGCGCCTTCTGTAAAGTAAGCAGCAGACATCACACACACACACACGGACCAGGAGAAGACACCCTTGGGTTTTCTCCTGACTTTAAGCCTCCCTAATCCCTGAAAAAGACTTGCAACAGTTTGACGTAATCCTTTTGCATTTCAACCCTCCTCACTCCCAAATGCCTCCTCCACCACGGCTTTGCCAACAATGCACGTGTGATAGCTTGATGTAATTAGGGCCGTTAAAGATTCTCCAACAATGAAGCGGTTTGTTCATTTTTAAACACTGCTGCATGCTACAAACAGATTAGCAATTTATGCGGTTATTAGATCGCGTAATGGCTCATATTGCGCAGTGAAGTACCGACAAATCTGGGCTGAGAAGCAAACACCAAAGTCCTATACAAAAATGTATGTAATTTATCCTCCTCGTAATAGCAAATAATGTGCCAGCAAATATCAATATCAGGTCTGAATAACAGCTGTAAATGGGCATATTCACATGTGCTTCATGTGATAATTGAAGGACAAAGCTTGTGATGACGACTCACTGTATAACTCTACGGGGCTGTGAGTAGCTTAGCTTGATGTTAATTAAAGCTCAGACGAGTGTTTTCATCAGCTTTCAGAGTATCAGTTGACAGCGGTGTCATGTCGGTTGTGGCATGTTGTGTCAAAACACTCTTTTCCAAAAAGCCCCAGTAAAAGGAGCCACAACTGTTTGAAATTTGTCAGAGCCATCCAGAGAGAATAAATTTCCCCGACACCGTCCTCACCATCTGCAACGTGTAGCACCACAAATAGGATTGTGTCATACGTGTTGTCACGTCAGAAAAGGGATTGTCGCGGACTTGTCACTGTGGTATAAACTATGAAATTAGTCCGTGTGCAATTTAAGAGCTTTAAAACAAGCAAGAATTCAGTTTTTTTTATTTACTCAACCACTACCATCACTGGTGCAGTGTAGCTATACCTACGAAAAGTAATGCAGTATAATTCATATAAAACCCACATAACCAATTTGTATGTAATCCACGTAATCGTGAGCCAGGACAGTTGACGTAGTGGCCTATAAAGACCGACAAAATCCATGTAGGGAGGAGGTCGGGGTGGACGGGTCGATCTGAAAAAATTAGCTTTCACCTGGGAGACTGTTGATTGTCTTGTGTGAAACCAGAAATCAGCGTTGACTTCATGGCCCGCAAATTGTTTACTTAAGTAATGCCACTTCTGTAGTTATTTCAACCCAAACGTTGACTAATTTGTCACGTAACACTGTAGCCCACTACCACGAAATGTATAAATGTCACAATAATATGCAAGGAGTTTAACATGCAATAAGTCCGCCTTTCTTAATTTTGGCGTGTCATTTGTACACCATGTATCCTGTACTGACTGCAATGTAAACGCATCCGCGTATAAATGCTAGTGTTAAAGTTAAAAAGAGCAAGACAGACCACTTATGGTTGGTGGGTAAGAGGGAGGGGGATGTGCCCAACAAGTACTGGACTTTTAACCAGGAGTCCCGTGTTCGAGACTGTTGTTGACCGGTGTTTTGTTTTGTAAGTTACATTAGTGACCTTTGTCACATGTTTTTTATTGACATTTGTGACGTGTTTTCCATAGTTATTTCCACACTGTACTTATTTTAAGCCCAACCATGACGTTTTTCCTTACCGTAACTAAGTGGTTTCCTTATTTAAACCTAAATGCGGACATTTGCATGGCGTACCAGACAGGCGAAAACACTAAAATGTGCACTCATGACACGCGGAATGTCCGTGTAAGGTCGTGGTATTTATACGCCTTCACATGAGACTGGGTTGAACACTGAGTCACTTGTCACATAACTTCAGTACTTAAGTAACGCCACTTCCGTACTTATTTACACCCAAACCACAATCTGGCACACTGATCGCTCGTGCTGCTGGACATTTGTGGGAAAACGAAAAATTGAAGGACAACAAAACAAAATAACTTTTCCTAAGATATCATATGAACCCTTGTACAAGGATACGTTGACAGGTGACAGTTAGTGGTACATAGTATGTGATATATCCTCAGTGGATATACGATGATGATGATTGTTCTCACAGTTGTATATCTCGTTTACACTTCCTGTTTGGTGACAATCGCTACCAACACCTTCCACGACAGCCACTGTCACAGCGCCTCACATGTCCTGTCATCACAGATACCTCCTCTTTACCACTGGTGAAAAGAGCACTTTCACAACTTTGGAAATATGTGTGTGTGTGTGTGTGTGTGTGTGTGTGTGTGTTCCTTTGGCTTAGCCCGGACCGGTTGTTTAGCAGCATCAGAGCACAGCTGTTGAGACTGACACAGGAAGAGAGGCTGTTTGCCTAGTTGCTCTACTGCTATGTGTTTATTAATCAATTAGTCCACCGACAAAAATTGATTGGTTACAATGAGGGTTTTCAAGAGGAAATTTTAACTGGTTCCATCCTCTCAATTGTGAGAATTTGCTGCCTTTCTGTTTTATATAATCATATCAATGTGAACTGAATATCTTTGGCTTTTGAAATATTGGTCAGACAATAGAAGCAACCTGGAGATGTTAGATTGGGCTTCAGGAAGCTGTGATGATAATGTTTTACTATTTTCTGACATTTTGTAGACCAAAAGATTTTGCTTTACATACTAAATTTACTTGATTTAACTTGACAAGTAACGCCACTTCCGTAGTTATTTCAACCCAAACGTTGACTCATTTGTTACATTACTTCTACACTTAAGTAATGCCACATATACTTATTTTTCACGAAACTTTCATGCTTGAGTAATGCCATTTCTGTAGTTTAACCAAAACCGCAATCTTTTCCTAAACCTAACTAAGTAGTTTTATTGCCTAAACACTGCAGGTGCACTGATCGCTTGTGTTGCTGGACATTTAGTAGGAAAACTCACAAAAAATAACAAATTAACTTTTTGTAAGATTTCATACGAACAGTTGTATAAGGATACGTTGTCAAACTGGGAAAGCTATTTCATCATGGTATTTCATCATGGACCTGGCTTTGTGCACAAAATGATGTAGGCTGGCCATATCTTTTTGGCCATATAGCATATATCTGGTTGAATGAGGCATTTGATGATTATTTCATATTGTTCTATAATCATAATAAGTTCATGCGGTTATATTTGACCCTGCTATATATACTGTTATAATGTTGAACAACAGTATATCATACATACAGCAGCATGTTGTGTACAGTCAATATTTTATTACCACAAAAACCTTTTTGTTCCTACTTCATGACAACTGCTGGGCTTCTGGGTTAAAGACTCTGAGTGGAGCAGCGTGGGCAACAGGCAGCCTGTGAGGTAGAAAAACAGAACCCATTTTGAGGTCCGTACTCATAAATCAAACACAAACACACACACAAGTATGCAGGCAGAGAACAAACACACGCACACACTCACACTCCCTTTCCATACGGCGAGCCCGTCTGCAGGTGGGAAGGTGATTACTCACCACAAAACACTGGTTGGACAGCAGCAAAAAGAGGGCGTTTAACTGGTAAACTTTAATGCTGGCTCCACAGGAAGGCCAGGAGGTAGAAAGAACACACTCATGGTTCACTGTACAGGCTGAAAACAGACGGAAATTGGTTATTCGGGTGATTGCAGAACACACTGCAGGGCGGCTAGTGAAGTAAACAACATTTTATTTCCAGGAGATATTTCCTGGGCTTCCATAATTTACCCGGCAGCAGACTGGTGTTTGAGCAGTTACTGCATTAAAACACATGCTAATTCTACCAAAAACCCATTCAGACACAGAAACAAAGATGTCATCCAATTAAAGTAGGTCTAACTGCTTAATGTTGGGTTTTGTAAGTAATTACTGGTGTGAAATTAGTTGTGAAGACATGAAGGAAAGCTACACCTGTCACCTTGGCAAATAGCCGTGTTCATGATCTCTTCAGGGTCTCATTTTCCTGTGAAAAACAACAAACAAACTAGAAAACATCATAAAACACATCAGTGAAAAGCAGCTCACTGATTCACTGTGCTGGTAAATATTTCTTTTATCTAAATATATATATGTTAAATATATGTAGATGACTAACATGTTTAAATGTTGAAATGACAACTGTCACTGCAGGTTTGATTAACTTTAGCTAGCTATACTGTCTGCATTTGACTTTTTCACATTCCCAGTTGACTGAGAAGCCAGGCATCTTAAAAAGTGACGTTCCCTTGCAACAAAATTGCGTTGTCAATTACGTTTCGAGGGAAACATATTTTCTATTTTCTATTTATTTTTACATATTTTATCTCCAATTGCATTTATTTTTAACGTATCACAAATATGTTTGTGATCATAGTCCGTGGAAGTCCACATATGGAGAAGGTTGGGGTGGATAGATAAACACAGGACTTCCACCCAGGAAGCCGCTGTCCTTGTCCCGTGTGAAACCAAAAGTCAACGTTGACTTATTTTAGTTCACGTCCGTCACTTTAATAACGTAACAAACAGACTTATTTCAAGACAAAATAGGATGTTATACCAAACATAACCAAGTCATTTTGTCACGGTTCTGTTTTGTTAACCACGTGAAAATAAGTTTCCCCTGAAACGTAATTGAGAATACTGTTTAGTTGTATGGGAACGTAATTCTTAAATATAACTAACTTTAATAACATTTCACAAATAAATAATTACTGGAATCTGCAATGATTATGTGTCATCAGCATTACATACATTACATTACTTCTATTCTTCTATTAAAAGTTATTCAACAAAAAAATATTTCCTATATGCAGTCTTTCTTAATATAAATATATATATATATATATATATATATATATATGCAGATAATTGCATGGTTGTTCATAGTTAATCGCGATTAATCACAAATTAATCACACATTTATTATCTGTTTAAAATGTACCTTCAAGGGAGATTTGTCAAGTATTTAATACTCTTATCAACATGGGAGTGGGCAAATATGCTGCTTTATGCAAATGTATGTATATATATATTATTGGAAATCAATTAACAACACAAAACAATGACAAATATTGTCCTGAAACCCTCACAGTTACTGCATTTAGCATAAAACAATATGCTCAAATCATAACATGGCAAACTACAGCCCAACAGGCAACAACAGCTGTCAGTGTGTCAGTGTGCTGACTTGATTATGACTTGCCTCAAACTGCATGTGATTATCATAAAGTGGGCATGTCTGTAAAAGGGAGACTCGTGGGTACCCATGGAACCCATTTTCATTCACATATCTTGAGGTCGGAGGTCAAGGGACCCCTGTGTAAAATGGCCATGCCAGTTTTTCCTCGCAAGGTTTGGAGCGTTATTTAACCTCCATCCCAACAAGCTAGCTAGGATTCTTTAGGTTTTCTAGTTTCATGATCAGTATCTCAGTATCTTCACTCTAGCTTTAGAACTGAGCCCGCTACAACCTCCAAAAGATCACATAGTGGCCAAGCCCGACGGTGGCCTGTTGGATTTTTAAAAGATTAACTAAAAATAACAGGTTGCTTAAAGCATTAAAGAAATTAGTGGTGTTAAAACAAATTTGCGTTAACGTGTCATTATTGCGTTAACTTCAAAGATACCAAAGAAGCTAAATAAAATGATATTTTCCACCTTCACCATCTCTTGAAGTTCTTCCTGTGGCTGTGTCTGGTCTGGTGTAATGATGTCTGCTATATGATGGCAGCGGCAGCATCCTCCTCATCTGTCTGTCTCCATGTATGGCCCATGCATCCTCATTAATGACCTATTTCATGGCACATTAATTTAAATGATTTTAGCGAATGCAACATTAGCACATCTCCCAGCTCATAACTCTTTCTCAGAGGGCAATATTTGGACGTTTCATTTTCTGAAATTCGCTTCATTCCGCACAGCTTCTGTCTGTCTCAGATAAATGCTTGATATTTATCCGTTAGGGTTTTCTACTATAGTGCAAGTTAGCTAAAGAACAGAGATTTTTTTTCAATTATTTTGTCACCATCTTTGATGCCATAGCACTTTTAAAGCTACAAATTATATGTACGTGATCTTTTCTTTGTCTTTCTGCTAATTATCACTGCTCACAAACAGGCTTATTAATAGATTAGAGAGCAATATTTATTGATTTAAACTGATATGTTTCCTAATTTAAATACAAAACACTTAAGTTTAAATGCATTTATCCATTTCCCTTCGCTCCTCTCAAACCTTACAGCTCAGTTCTATGTGCTCTTTAATGACCTTGTCCATTTTCACCTTTTTTTCTAAGCACATATTTCACCACATTACATCATCAGACATGATAAAAGTGTTACGTCCTCATCTAAATGCTGGCTGTTTCCTCTCCTCTTTCTCAGTGAAGTGCTGCTTTCTCTTTGCAGTAACTAAACCTACAGTATTCCAGAGCCTCTCTTGGATACCTCTCCTTCTTTTCCTCCTTTTGATGTGTTGCTTCACTTTGCATCATTGCCCTTGATAAGATCTTGAATCCCAGTGTATCCTATTTTTCTCTGTGAACTCATGTGTTTTTCCTCCTCTCCTTCCTCTTTTTCACACACACACAAACTCACTGAGTTTTCTCCCTAAAGTCTTTGCAACACATTTCCTTTCATCATCAGTCTACAAAGACAGATATCCATTGTGTGTGTGTTGATATCTGTAAACTCCAATTTTTCTCTGATCTGTGTTTTCTCTCAGCAGGTTAACTGTGCTAAAGTAGTTCTCCTGTCCTCCGCAGGGCGACCTCCATTTTTTACAGAGAGTAATGTTTCTTTTCATCGTCTGTCAGCTGCGTTTCTGTCAGCTGTCTCCCCGCAATACACACACACACACACACACACACACACACACACACACATTATCACACTCAGAAAATATATGACAGGCCAGTCTATCGGCTCACGATTGCTCTTTGCTTGGCTGGAGAAGAACATGGTGGCACTTCTGACAAATTGACAGGATTTTGGTTTGGTATCATTACTCTTGTCTCCTTTTTGCTCCCTCTACCTCTGTCTATTCTTACTTTTCTTCACACACACACACACACACACACACACACACACACTCAAACACACACCTCCCCACCTCTCACCAGGCACTACAACAAACAGTGACAGCTGTGGTAGCAGGACACAGCGGTGAAGATGGACTCAACCCCCTTAACACTCCATCAGCCCTCGCCCTACTCAATCACACACAAGAAGTGACTGCCAACCTCTGCGCACACACACAGTCGTGTTTCCGTCACTTTAGAGGACATTACATTGACTTAGGCTGCGGTTTAAAAGTCAAAAAATTACGTCTATACGTTATTACGTCTAAAATTATGTCTTTTCCTAACCGCTTCTCCTTGACCTCGATGGAAAACGTCATGAGGTCAAGGAAAGATGTGAAGGAGGATTCAGAAGGACTTAGGAAAAGACAGCCGCGGTGTTAAGAGAATCCGACTGCACTTCATTAGGCTCCATAATTATGATGCGATGGCGGTAGATGTCAGTGACGCGGGTCTGCTGAGGTGACACTACAATGTTCTGAAGACGGACAATAAAAGGCTCATGGTCGCCCCATGCTTTCTTAAATAGGTCTTAAACAGTGACAGACTTCTTCACCCGCAGTGTGTGAAAGACAGATACCACAGGTCCTTTTGCTGCTGTAACACGTTACATCAACATATAATAAAGGATTATCTGACCTAACGTGGACAACCGGTGAAAAATATCACTTCATTATCAAGATTGGAATTGAAATAAAAAAGGAATAACCTACAGGCTACCACAAAAGTTTATATGATAAATATTGAGTTATTTTTTGAGTCATGGTGAAGGAGTAGAACCATTAAATGTATATTCTTTTTCGGACCTAATATTTATTTATGTTGATTATTTGTTTGCTATATGTTCATTTTATTTGTTAATGTTGTTGTTTTTTACTTATTTGTTACTTGTTCGAAATAAATAAATAGAAATAAAGTGAAACGAAATGGTTGTCACTGTCCACTCATATTCATCAACATGAATCCCAATTAGTATATGACTGTATGAAAATAACATGCAAGATAAGCATATCGTTTGTTTTCATGAACGGCCGAATGGTGCGTCACTTTAAAAGTTGCGGCCACGAGGAATTATGGGGAGGCATTATCTCCTTTCCTTTGGTAAAGGATGGTCCAGTGTATCCTATGCTAAAGGAGATAATAAAAGAAGCATTGAAGCACCTTTTATTAGCATTTAGAGAACTACAGCTCATTTCATGGCTGCTACTTAGATACTTCTGGGCCATTTCACTCCTCTAGGAACCTTGCCTAATCTAACCCTTACCTTAACCTAAACCTAACCTTACACCAAGACTTCACCCTAAAACATGATGATTTACGTTATGGGGAATTGTATTTTGTCCCCAAAAAGGAAGGAAGTCCCCACAGTGTAACCGTGTTAACAGATGTATGTCCCCACAACATGAGTAATACAAACCCACTCACACACACACACACAAACAGATACATTCATGAACACATACAGGATATACACTAACAGAGTGCATCTGTCCTGCAATAATAAGGCATCTTTTTGCCAAATAATTCCTATTGGTAACTTTATGCAAAAGATGAATGATCCTCTGTCGATGAGGCCGATGTGAAGCATCATTAAAGATCTCTGTGTTTTAGCTCTAGCGGGAAGTCATGACTCATACTGTCATGCAGTAAAATGTAGGAAACAAGGAAAGCTGCTTGTTTTTCACTCTGCTAATCGATGTGTTTTATGATTTTACGGTCAATAGTTTGTCTTACAATACCACCCTCGATGATAAAAATTAGAACATACCTATAATGGCAAAATCAGAGGTTTTTCCACGGCGCACATAAACCCTCATAACAGGATCCATGAGGGTGGATCATGGGAGGATTATGGGATGTAATTAAGGGGGTTATTTAATGTTTGTGACGGGAGGGTCCTCATAAAATGACAGCGACAGTCTATGGCCAACGCACATCCATGCACATTATTACACGTGTGTGTGAGCGGCAGGCATGTGCACAAGCTATACATGTGCTAATGTTTAATGTATGCACCACACACAGACACTGACACACATGTATAAACAGGGCATCACAGCGAGAGGGATCTAATAAACATAATATGCAAGCATTTAAGCCACATGTCATGATTTTTATTGGACAATTTTGAATAATTACCAGGGCTTATAAAGCTCAGATTATTTATTAAAGCCAGCAGCATCATCTTGCTTTAATAAGGACTCTATTGTCTTTTTTTTCAAATTAAACAGAGCTGTCATTCAATTCAAGTATGTGGGAGAGATTTATTAAGAGACCACTCACATATTAAAGAATAACACTGATGTTATTCTATATTTTTCTTGCTGTCAAGAAACGCCTTAAAAAAATGAAAACCAACCTTTGTCGGTCTTTTGAAAACATACATTTATTTAAAATGTATAGTCACAACCATGTATAGTTACATTTTCAAGAAGTAGGTTCAGTAATTTCCTGTAGCAGCTGGGCACTGTAGTTTTTAGCCAACATTGCTCAGACATGAGGAAATAGTGCATTTGTTGGGGACTATTTTCAGCGGTGGATTAATCCACATCAGCCTCTTATCACGCTTGCAGAAACACACAATGCTACATCGTTAACGTGAAACGACTGTTTAGGCAACAAAGCTACTTGATTATGGTTAGAAAAAAAAACATGATTTGTGTTCAAATAATAACGCAATAAGGTAACGCAATAAGGTAACGCAACAAGGTAACGCAACAATGCAATGCAACAACGTAACGTAACTAATGTAACAACTGTAATGTAACAACGGTAACAATGTAATTAGCATAAATACATAGCAACTGCCCTTACCAGACTTTTTTATGCAACGTTACTTAACAAGCACATGAACAGCGGTCTCCTGTATGAAAATCCTGTTTTTGTTTGACCCCTCCCACCCGCTCGTAGTGGAACTTTCTCGCTTGTTATACTCGTTATTATAACACGTGCTTTTTCAAAAACAGTCGCTCGATATACTACGTCACTTGTTCTGTGCGTCGCTCATTGTACTACGTCACTTGCCAAATCGGCCACATTCAACGTAGCCATGGTTTGCAGTGTAAGCAAACAGCAGTAGAATTTTAAAAGAAACGTTATAAAATGATCAGTTTTTAGAGTCTACCATACTCATGACCATGAATAGAACTCTGATTGTTGGGTTAGTTTTCATGTCTAGTACAAAAATTAATGCTAACAGTGAGAGAAGAATGAGCCAGGAAGGAAGGACAAAAGTGTAAAGCTGGTTCTTTTACAAACACATCTTCTGCCTCAACTCTATCATCGACCGCCGTCGGTGTCACATCGGATGACTGAGGTCACATCTCAGTCACCCAAAATGAACATCAGGGGGAACCTCAGAGAGACATGGGGGGGTGGAAGGTGAGATGAGAGAAAGAGGTAGAGAGGAGGATTTCTGTGTCAGTTGTTTTCTCATTGCTCAATCAGCCAGTTATTCTGCCTGTCAGGACACATGTGCATCTATATGACAGTATGTGTGAGTGTTTGAGTTCTCTGCAGTCAGACTGAATCTGTTCTCCAACTCCAGTGTCTTGTTTGATTCTGTGAACTTGGCTGTCTCAGGGAAGACACTTTTTAACTGAATAAATCAAAAAGTGTTTATCATCCCAGAGGAAAAGAGTGTACTACTCTCTGTGTGTGTGTGTGTGTGTGTGTGTGTGTGTGTGTGTGTGTGTGTGTGTGTGTGTGTGTCTGTGTGCATGCATGTGTGTGATTGCAAGTGTTTGAGTCGGTAACAAGTGGAAGAATGCAATTAACTTGCCAGAGCATCTCTGGAGAGATGGCAGCACTTTGCGATTCTTTACCAACATAAATTAAAAGGATCCAGCCTGAGGCAAAGTTAGACACTGACAGCCTCTTAGGCCTGACAGCCTCTACAGCCTTCCCATCATACCACAGGAGGGCCAGGAGTGGACCGGTATTTCTGCCAATCATTAATATGATTCCCGTGTGCTAATTTGTGAGCATTTGAATGCCTCTCGCTTTGAAAATCTACGGTCCGGGCACTTCTGAAAATCCCAACACCCATTTAGAGCCCACAATAGACCCGTTTTGTCTTTTTTAGGGGGGTACAGGGGGTCTTTAGGGGGAGATAGCAGGTCAACAGTAGAGAAGATGTCACATAGAAGTGGTGTACAGTACATCATTGCACAATGCTCTAGGTCTCTAGTTTGTGGCTGTAAAGTTTCATGAGGCTGTGATTATCCTAGAGGTCACCACAGGTCATTTTATACAGTGAGGTGAGGTCAAGTTTCAAAAAATGGTCTCACTACAATGAAATGGCTACTAAGGGAACTAAAATCATCACACATGAATACAGTTGGGCTCATTGGATCCACAAGAGTCTCAGCTTTACAGTGATACCCAATTTATGTGATTCCAAGACTGTTTAGGGACCCCAGTATGCAGAAATATTCAGATACACCATTTTAGAATTGGTGAAAATAACACATTTATACTGCATTCAAAAAACAGTTTTTTGCCCCAAACTGCATGTGATTATCATAAAGTGGGCATGTCTGTAAAGGGGAGACTCGTGGGTACCCGTAGAACCCATTTTCATTCACATATCTTGAGGTCAGAGGTCAAGGGACACCTGTGAAAATGGCCATGCCAATTTTTCCTCACCAAAATTTAGCCTAAGTTTGGAGCGTTATTTAGCCTCCTTTCCGACAAGTTAACATGACATGGTTGGTACCAATGGATCCCGCAGGTCTTAGGGGATTAATAATAGCTCACAATCAATAACATCCACTTTAAAATGACATATAGGTCTATTGTTAGAACCACAGGTCACGCTTATGGAAACGTCTGCGCATGACTCTGAGATGATGCGGTGCAATTGTTCTCTTTGTGTAATCCAGAGGCAATTAATGGGGGGAAAACTTCCTTGGCAGTGAGTTTAATCTCATTAACTACAGTACACAGTGTTTTTAAGCTTTGTTATTTGTCTGTGCATTCAGCCCGGTCTAGACAATATGCCGTCTATTTCACAAGTAGGAGCACGACAAGCTGTTTATGAGATCTTGGGGGAAATGTGGTGCTGCAATATGACAGGGCTTACAGATAAGCCCTCCCTCCACAGCACAAAGTCAAACAAGAGAGAGTTGGTCCACAGCCTGCAGGCGTTCACTGGCGTTATTGACTCAGAGCCTCCAACCCGCGCACAGCCATATTTAGTAGACGTTTTTACAGATGGCTGAGATGGGGTTTTATTTTCTGACAGTGTATCTGTGTAAGGCTGGATTCATTGGTATTGTTACTATGTGCCTCCCATGTCCTTTTATGGGACTTAAAAACAACTTAAACAGAAGTTTCCATGCACTAATTATGTGACATAATTTCCATGAATTTGGTGGCTGTACACAATTGCATTCTTTCATTCATACGTTCATTCAACTAGAGTTGTAATGATCAGTCGATTAATCATTTCTTCAAGCATAAAAGACAAACATGCTTTGGTTCAGGCTTTTCAAATAGGAAGATTTGCTGCTTTTCTCGGTTTCATATGGTACCACTAAATAGTTTTGTTGTTGTCATTTGGGTGAACTGACCCTTTAACTACAATCAAAATCCAAGTGAGATTACGTTGGGGTGTTTTTGCTAGAGTGTAAAAAATATTTATTCCATTACTCTGGCTCGCATAATGAAATGTTTAAATCTGCTCAGTAAAACTCACAGAAAGTGTTGCCAAAAGCACTTAGCACGTTATTATCGAGCGGCTGATTTTTTTCCGGATAAAAAGGAATACCTCCGGTGACAAAAGCTAATCCTGATCAGACAGTGTCTGTGTGTGTAAATGATGCATTTGTTCCGAAAAACGGAGAGGGTATCAAAATTACCTAATCATCAAGGAATAGAATTTGGCAGCAGTACACACAGTGAGCATGGATGAGACTAATTTACTAAACATACCCTCCAGTCTCATAATTATATGTAATTTTACCGGCATAATTAACTAATTTAATTACTACTCCTCAAGAGCATCAATTATTGATATTACAGAGCATTCAGATGGCAGGCAGAGCTCTCGACGTGGCACGCATTCAGAGGGTGGTAAACACATGCTGGCTCTCCAAGAGTCTTGGCCAGCTTCCTGCTAGCGCTCAGTGAAGGGGTGAGAGAGGTAGAGGGAGGGAGAGAAAGACAGAAGAGGAAAAGGATTGGCGTGTGTTTGTGTGTGTGTGAAGGAAAAAGAGAGAGAACGTGCCATCGCAGATGTCCAGCGTTCCTTCACACAGTTAATTAGAGCTTTGCGTCGGCCTCATGAGGAATTTCAGAGGTGGACAAATGAAGCTTTTTGCCCTCGGACGGCTGGATGTCAGACCAGGCGAGACTTGTTATCGTTCAGGCTACTGTGTGAGTTAGAAAAAATATGGTCTAAGTCTACAATATGCTTTTATATACATATTATTAACATTGACAGCGTGCAGCGCCCAAAGTTGGGCTTTGCACGACGCAGAGAAAAACCGTCATGGGGCGGCACAAGCCACTGGAAATAATTGGTTTTAGAACGCAGTGGTGACGTTTTGTGTCTGAAAAGACCTTCAACGAGAGAGAGACGGAAAGAAAAATTGAGAGTACTAAGAGAAAGAAATACTCCTAATGAATGAATGAATAAAAACTGATGAATAGCCTATTAGTTTATGCCAGAGATTCACACAAGTTCACACCAGAGGGATGAATTATTCTTACTCTTTCCTGAGAATTAAAAGTAAAATTAAAAGTAGGTCTACTTAACATAAAAATGCTGTTGTAGTACACTTAATATTTTTGCTATTTTCATTCTTTGAAAGTCACCAGAATGCAGGAAACAAAGTTTTAGAAACTTGAACAATTTAGGGTGAGAAATCCTCCCTATTTTTGAGGTCTCAAGGTTGGCAAGTACGAAAATATTTCACACACAATACTTGTTAGTAGGATACAGTCATTGTTGATTTGTTTTTTTTTTCATGGGATTTGTTGACAATAAGAACGATATGGAAGAGGAAAAGAGGAGAAGTCACGCATTAGAGGAATGCTTGAGAAAATAAATATCCTTTTGTGGAGCAGAAATGTTTAGTGTTGTCCTCTTGTGACCCCTTAGATTCATCTTGTAACCCCATGGGGGGAAGGTCCTCCTGACCCCCAGGTTGGGAATCACTGGGTTAACATAATGGGAATAAAGAGACCATTTAGTAGTCTATATGTATACAAATACAAACGTTACTGCACCGACCGTCTGATCCAACCATGTCAGAGTGGTTCAGCCTAGCTGGTCCCATGAGAGCTGGCTGGCCTGTACTTGAAGTGGTGAGGCGAGGCACACTGAGCGCGGGGGTGAAAATGAAGTGTCTGACATCACGATATAGGTGTGTGTGTGTGTGTGTGTGTGTGTGTGTGTGTGTCACCATGTTTGTGCGTTAGAAAAAGAGACAAGTCAGAGAGGGAAAGAGTTTGTGTGAAAAGGATGTGCGCCCGTACTCTGTGTCATTTTCACTGTACATGTCGGTTCACATGTGCATGTGAGTGATCGTGTTTTGTATGCACGACAATATACTGCATACACTCATTTGTGTGTGTGTGCTGACATATGTGTTTGTGCACTCACATATGACTATGAGTGTGTGTGTGTGTGTGTGTGTGAGTGAGTGCCCTGAACATCTCCTCTGTGCTCCTCTCTAATTATATTCATAACAGCAATCTGAATGTGCAGGGCCCATGATGAATGTGCCACCCAAGTGTGACTTGCTCCTAATAGGATTCTGGGATACGCCAGCAGTCGACAACAGTGGGCCCCGAGTGGCAGACAACGCCCCACGCCTCGGTGTCACACACACACACACACTCATGCACGCAGAAATTCATGGACTTGTACCGCACACAACATAATGAAACACACACAGTATGGAAAGTTCATGATTGTGTCAGTGAGCTTTCTTTTCTTTTCTTTTCACTCTTTCTTTCTCCCTCACTCCTCTCCTCATTATCCTTCAACTCCCTATGAATTTGTAGTCAGTCTCACCTTCACCGCATAGGCGGTGCCAGGGGCGGGTTTACAGGGCTGAAGCCCTGACTGTTTTCATCAAAGCCCCAAATCTTTAGTATTTATCACACATTGTGTTTTTTGCACCAAGGCAACATATCTTCATACAACGGTTCGTATAATATCTTATGAAAAGTTATTCCTCATTTCTATAGAGCAATAACTATACTATAAAACTATTCTATATCTACTGTATTTCCTACGACTGTCCAGCAACACGTGTCAATTTGCGCTTGTTACATGCATACAGTCTTTTCAAAATAAACTTCCGTATTCACAGGAAACAGCTTATTTAGGTTTAGGCAACAAAACTACTTAGTTAGGTTTAGGAAAAGATTGTGCTTTGTATTAAATGATGTGTTTGAATATTTCTGCATACTAGGGTCCCTAAACAGTCTTTGAATTGCATAAATTGTGTATCACTGTAAAGCTGAGACTCTTGTGGATCCAATGAGCCCAACTGTATTCATGTGTGATGATGTTAGTCCCCATAGTAGCCATTTCATTGTAGTTAGACCATTTTTCGAAACTTGACCTCCCTGTATAAAATGACCTTTGGTGACCTCTAGGATAATCACAGCCTCATGAAACTTTACAGCCACAAACTACAGACCTAGAGCATTCAGAGGATGGATGGCTTTCCTAGCTAGATTGACAATAAAATTGCTGCAATAACTTATGAGACATAAGTGAGCATGGGGAATGGCCATCATAATGTTCCAAGCCCTCATACACATTCATAACCTATTTAAATCAATTAATCAATTAGTTATTTATGACTAGAGCAACTTAACACACAGTGCTGAGCTGCATCTCAAATTAATCTTCAGGTTCCCAGCTTTCAGATGATGTACAAGACTTCTATGTGACATCTCCTGTTGACCTGCTTCCTCCCCCTGAAGACCCCCTGTACCCCCCTTAAAAAAGGGAAATGTAGGATCAGGTGTTTTTGGAGCTTGACCCATACTAGGGACTAAAAGTTAGGACATCTCAATCTCTGCTGCTTCGATTTTGTCCATTCCAAATTTCTGGAATGCCATTTTAAAAGTCCTATACAAATAATTAAAGTACATTTAACCCTAAGGGTACTCTCACAAGCCAACATTAAGTTCGTTTTAATTGAACTCTGGTGTGGTTAGTTTGGGTGGTAGTGAATGCAGTAATCATACTCTGCTGCGGACCAAAACAACCGGTCCGAGACTGCTTGTGAGAGGTGGTCTCGGACGTTTTCCAAGTGAACCAAAACGCAGGCTGCCTGTGTGGACGTGTGAGATGGACACAGGTAAATGACGGAGTAACATGAGTGGGAGAGGACTGACCTGGACCTCTGCAAAACTTAGTCCAATGTTTTTGACATCTGGGCCAAAGGGAATATACAGAATATGCTAAATAAAGTCCACAACAATAGTAACGTAAATGACGTTAAATTAGTTTTTTCATGCATGCCCATCAGCAAATTATTTTTTGTGCACTGTGAAACCAAACCAGACTAAATAGAAAACCAAATATCAATTTAACTCTGATTCGGACTAGCCAAACGGACTACGGCTTGTGAAAGCGCCCTAAAATACCATAAGAAAACAGAAATCTTGGCATGATCCCCACACATTGTTGTGATATTTACTTACTGCTACTGTACTACGGTGCACAGATCTCATCACATGCACTATAAATGCCCTTCCTTATTCGAGAATAATACCATATCCATTACCATATTCAGGGATATTACCTTGTCCCTTTGTGTAGGTTGTATTCTATATGCCTCTAATATAGCATCTGTCCAATACTCTGTACATTACCATAAGAAAGAGCTATGTGTTTTCTACCTTCAGGTTCAATTAGGAAGCTGCACTTATCTAGGCACGTGGAGATGAGATCTGAGACTTGGAGTGGATGTATGGGATAAGACATATAGTCAAAGGCCTCTCCTCTGGGATGCCATTACCACGGCGAGGTGGGACAGGAGGCCCTCACTCACAAACACACCGCTCCGCATCCATCCGTCAAAGTGTCAGGCCGGTTCCTTCCCTCCTGCCTCCCAAGGAATCCATTGCAAGGAGACAGAATCCTGCTGCAGTGAGTTGTAGTGTCTTGTAGCCCCGTAGCGTATATATCACATATATCCGTCCTGTGACTGACATCAAAGCCACGGCG
This sequence comes from Sebastiscus albofasciatus, assembly GCA_916701655.1. Classification (NCBI taxonomy): domain Eukaryota; kingdom Metazoa; phylum Chordata; class Actinopteri; order Perciformes; family Sebastidae; genus Sebastiscus; species Sebastiscus albofasciatus. The sequence continues at coordinate 64,962 of CAKAOI010029132.1, forward strand.
GTTTGATGTGTTGGCCATCTTGGTTGGTCCCAGATGAGCAAGGGGGGGTGGGAGGGGGGCTCCCCCCCCAGTAGAGTAACAGGGAATACACACACATAGATGCATACATGGACATGCACACACACATGCAGGCATGCAGGCAGGCTACTGGACAGCCTATCAGGCCCCCACAGGCCCCCAGCAGGCCCCTCACCAGGGCTCTGATGGGCTGTGGCATTGATAGACCATCTGTAACTGTGTCACGTTGGATTACACTGAGCGGGAGAGAAACACAAAAGAGGGAAGAAGAAGAGAGAAGGAGGGAGGGAAGAGGAGAGAGGAGGGGGGAGAGCGAGAGATCAAACCCTCTCCTCCTCCAAGAGAGCCTCTTTCTGTCTTTCTCTCAGAGACAGGTCCTTATCCTGGAAGAAAAGACTTAATCCCTAACCCCCCCCACCCCCCAATTTACCACCTCCCTCCTCTCTCTTTCCTCGTCGTTCTCTCGCTGCCCCTGCCTCTCTCTCTCTCTCTCTCTGCTGCTGAGGGACAGTAGTGTCTCAGCTGTAAGGCTTTGTGTTCCTCCTGGGAACCTGCCTAGGAGATTGATCTGCGCAACGTGAGGAGCACAAAGACCTTGGGGTTTACGCGCCACAGAGCCAGCCATGTATCAAGATGTATCCGGCGTGGGAGTAGCCATACCTGTCTTATCGCATCACGGCTAAACGGACAGATGATGGGAGGAAGAAGGAGCGCAGAGGGAGGAGAGAGGAGAGGGGGCTGGATGGGGTAGCGCTGCTTGTATTTGACACAAATTGCAGGGAAAAGAGAACAGATTTGTGTTGTGTGTAGTGTTTTAGTCTTTAGGCAAATCAGTCTCTCTTTCATCATTGTTTGTCTGTTTCTTACAAAAAGGGTTCTCTCAAAAGTTCTGGACTCTCTAGTTCTACTCTTGTGCCAAAGAGTATAAAAGGAAGTATCAGAAACGGACATGATCAAAACATCTGTCATGATATATAGCACGTACATCATCAAATATAGATGAATGCATTCCATTATAAAACTTGTGTCCATACTTGCCAACCCTCCCGATTTCTCTCACAGTTTCCTCCCGGGGTCACAGTTCTCCCGTATTTCTTCCGATTTATGACAAATGTTCACACCTTTTTTTTCCTTTTCGTTATCTCAACCTGTTTCTGGCACTGTACAGCGTGTATAAGTCTTACTGTTTCCACCCGGACGACAATACAGCTACACCTGATGTTGTTTACTGGCAGAAGAGAGCTGCTGGCGACACAACGCGGTTTGAGCTGCACTCGCCACACATCACAACACGCAGCGCTCGAAGTTGGGCTTTGGTCAATGCAGCGAATAGTCGTCGTGGCGCAAGCCATTGGAAATAACGGGTTTCAGAGCGCAGTGGTGGCGTTGTCGGGTGGTGTGTGTGAAAGGGCCTTCAGTGAGTGAGAGACGGAGAGAGAAATGGAGAGTACTAAGAGAAAAAAAATACTCAAGCAGGAGCAAAAAATGAATGACGATTAAAAACTGATGAATAATAGTTTATGCCAGAGATTCACACAAGTTCACACCAGTGTGGCGAATTATTCTGTATTCCTTCCTGAGAATTAAAAGTAAAATTAAAAGTTTTTAAGATTAAAAATGCTTTTGCAGTGTATGTTCTTTAAAAGACACCAGAATGCAGGAAACAAAGTCCCTGAAACTGACATTTTTCTGTGGAAGGACCACCAGACACCCCGCTTTTATTTTGAAAAACTCCCTATTTTTGCGGTCAGAAGGTTGGAAAGTGTGGTTGTGTCATAGTTTGACAGTATTACACAAATGTCTTAAAGAAGGGGACAGAGGGTATAGTTGAGATGTTGCCAGTGATCATGATCTACACATCAACAACATTTCTCCCTAAACGCTTTTATCAATTCTAATTAGTAGCATATACTGTAAACTCATTTTGTAGGAGACATACTGTTTACTATGCAGATTGAAGGGGTAATCGATTTAGTTTATTGAAGTGTGCTATTAGTATACTTCTTTTAAACTTGAAATAAGAGAGTATACTTTCAGTTTACTTTTTAGGAACGTATCAGAGATATACTTAACAAAAGTATACTTAAGTATACTTGGCTCATACTGTATACAGAAAAGTCTCAGTATGCTTATAGGCCTACTTAAGAAAAGGCCTACTTAAGAAAAGTATAATTAAGTATTATTGAGTAGCAGACTCGAATCTCTGCTAAAAAAGCGGGCTACAAGTATACTTGCAGTATAAAAAACTATTAAACTAGTAGTTTACTGAGAGTATACTTTACTTTCAAAAACTAAAAAGATGGCTACAAGTATAAAACTAGTAAACTATCAGTATACTTATGGTGTAGTTGCAGTACAAAATAAAACTCAGGTGTAAACTAGTTGTGTACTCAATGTTTATTATTCTTACACTTAAAGTACACTTACAGGAAAGTAAGTTAAGTACTACTAGTACATTAATATTAGTATATTTACTGCATAAAGTATACTAGGGAAATATATACTTGAACTTTACTTATGTATACTTAATGAAATAAACTTGAAGTATACTACTTTTTCGTAAGGGAATACATATATTACACGCTCCTATTCTTGTACATTTTCATTGTACAGTACCAGCAGTACCAGAAGTTTCTACATAGTGCGAGCAAAACTCTGTAGTAAAATCTTTTCTGACTTGGTCTCTGTGAACCGTAAAGGTCTTTCTATATGTGATAAACTTTCTCTGAGTATTGTCCACTTCCAATGATTTGCACCTCGGCTGTAAATCTATGTGCTGCCTTACTTACCAGGCTGTGCTGCAGCTCGCCCACACACTGTGGGCAAAATAATAAGCACCCCCAGGCTCTGCCAAGGCCTCTCAGCCTTTGTGATAGATGGCGTTCCTTTTTCTCTATTTCTGCTGTTTCACACATGCAGGAACACACACACGCACACACACACACACACACACACACACACTGCATCAGTGAGATCCAGTCTCTGGCTCCACTGTGTGCTGATGTATCTAAGAATCCTATTTTGCTGTTCTATTGTGTGAGTGGAGATAGAGGCCCATCACTGAGAGCGCAAGGTCACCGAACACATCAGCACAAAGAGCCCTATCTCCCGCTCTCTGTCCGTGTGTGAGTGTGCTCTCTCTCTATCTATCTATCTCCCTGCCTCTCTCTCTCTCTCACACACACACACACTCTCTATCACTGCCGCAGTCACTCTCTCTTATTCATTCACTCTACAAGCCATGAGCAGACAGCTCCTTGAATGTCCTGACCTCAAATACGCTGAAATAGCCACAATAGCCTCGCTGACTGCAAAATATCAGGCCACTCAATCTGGACTCAGTGACTCAGAGCTTCTATTTATCAGGATGTGAAGAGTGTAGAGAGCTGATCCCATTGTTAGATTGGGATCATGGACTATGGGGGGGGTTATGAACGACAACAGAATGGAAGAAAACTTCATCATATGCCGCACACTGCATGAGATGATGTCATAGAACAAGCCGCCTATTACTGCAACGTGATCTTGTGCATTTTTACACTGTTTCATCTCCCGTATTGATGTTAATATTGATATTAAAGCAGCAGTAGGGCAGTATATTTTTGGCATCATCGGGCAAAAATTCCATAATAACCTTTCAGCATATTGTAATTTAAGTGTTCGGAGAGAAAACTAGATTTCTGCACCTCCTCATGGCTCTGATTTCAGGCTTTAGAAAATCTAGCCCGTGACGGGAGACTTTGGCCAATCACAGGTCATTTCAGAGAGAGAGAGAGCGTTCCTATTGGCTGTGCTCCTGCTGGTGGGCAGTGCTTGGTATTTCCTCAACTGATCTCAACATGGCTGCCGGGTCACAAACGTTCTCATTTTACAGCTAAACAGTACACTACAAGATGTTTCTGAGAACATTTGAGAAGAGAAATAGGCATTACAGTAACAGAATATTGATTAGTATATGATCAGATAGATGGCAGACTCCAGATCAGCTCTGATTGGTTGTTTTCCGTCGTTCTGTGGAATCTTGCTGATGCCAGTAGGCGCACTGGAGGACACAGAGGCCATGGCCATGCCAGTTGTCAAAATTTAGCATAAGTTTGGAGCGTTTTTTAGCCTCCTTCCTGACAAGCTAGTATGACATGGTTGGTACCAATAGATTCTTTAGGTTTTGTAGTTTGATATATATGATACCAGTATCTTCACTCTAGCTTTAAAACTGAGCCCGTTACAAGGTAAAAATTGCAAGTTGCGTTAATGCATTAAAGAAATTAGTGGCATTAAAACAAATTTGAGTTAACATGTTATTATCACGTTAACTTTGATAGCCCTTTGACAGTATTGCTTTATTATAATTGATAAAAAAAACTGTTATAAATACTAAATCCACCACATTTCATTGCTGTTCTAAACATCTGGGTTCAGGTACGTCTTTTCCTCTGCTGAACAGAAACAAAATGCATATAACGTCTAGGATCCTGAGTCTTCCGTCTCATTAAACAAGCAGAGCAGCCATCATCATGATGAACTGATGACCTGCGATGTCTCCACCATTACCATACAGAACACACCTTTATCATTAATGATGTGCAAAGCTAAACTGTGCCCCGCTACTTTGAGGAGTTTGATGCAGTACATCGGCTATGGGGCCGCGCTCTTAAATCATACGCGCTTTCCGAGGCCTCTTTAGAAAATATATTTAGCATCTCTAAGGAATGTGTTTTCTATCTCCCGTTTTCAAATAGATCATCACTGAGAATGCTCCTAGTATAGAAATCCCAAGTGAAAGAAGTCACGGCTGGCCTGGATCCTGAAACAGACATAAACAATCTACAGTATGTGGGCCAGGGCCAGGGAGAAAGAGATAGTGTGACATAAAAGGGAATATTAAGACATAATACAGTCTGCTATTACCAACTGGTGTCCGACATACACAGAAAAAAAAAACCTACTAACGGTGTCGGCTAGGAGTTAAGAGTTTTATGTTGTTAATCCACAGAGATATAGGTAGGTCCATATGGATTCTTGGCAGCAAACACTAGAGTTTGATAGGGTTTTATATGTGTGTGTGTGTGGCAGCACTGCAGCATACTACATAAATATTGTAGTGGGTTCTTAACCATCCTCTAGAGTCTCCTCTTGGCAACTGGAAGTGAATAATGCATTACGGAGATGCTGGAAAGATAGTGCTTTATTACAGTTCTGAAGTATAATATGAGTTGTTTGCCTCTGAAACGGCTCAGCGGGGGAAATGCAGCTACTTACTGTGGACCTTTTTATGGGCCATTCTATCTTTTCTTTCCCCGTTTGATTCATATTTAATAATTCAGGTTATCTCACACAAAGGAGGATTGTTTTTTCAGTCATAGAACTAGCACACGTCAATAACGTTCGAGAGCTCTGATCAAAACTAAAGCTGGTGTGTGTTTTTTTTTTTTTTTTTATCTGGTATTTTGGTTTTCTTTCAGAGTGTTTTGTGCTCGCTATTGGTGTTTCCATGGTGATAAAAATCATTTTTCCTCAACTTAACAATGGATCAAATGGAGCTAAAAACAGAATCAAAGCAGCTTGTGGATGCAGCACAAACTGTGTTTTTTTCATTAAATAAAAACCTGAATTCTTTATTATACTGAAAATGCAAATGTCTTTATTAGGGCTGTCAATCGAACAATTTAATCAGAATTAATCGCAAATTAATCACACATTTTTTAATCATTTCAAAATGTACCTTAAAGGGAGATTTATCAAGTATTTAATAATCTTATCAACATGGGAGTGGACAAATATGCTGTTTTATGCAAATGTATGTATATGATTGTTATTAGACATCAATTAACAACACAAAACAATGACAAATGTTGTCTGGAAACCCTCACAGGTACTGCATTTAGCACAAAAATGACTATAACTTGCTCCAAACTACATGTGATCATCATAAAGTGGGCGTGTCTGTAAAGGGGAGACTCGTGGGTACCCATAGAACCCATTTTCATTCACATATCTGGAGGTCAGAGGTCAAGGGACCCCTTTGAAAATGGCCATGACAGTTTTTGCTCACCAAAATTTACCGTAACTTTGGAGCGTTATTTAGCCTCCTTCGCGACAAGCTAGTATGACATAGTTGGTACCAATGGATTCATTAGGTTTTTTAGTTTAATATGATGCCGGCATCTTCACGCTAACTTTAAAACTGAGCCTGCAACCTGACAAGTCGTGTTAATGCGTTAAAGAAATTAGTGGCGTTAAAATGAATTAACGCATTATTATCACGTTAACTTTGACAGCCCTAGAGTTTAAAAGGTTTAAAAAAAAAGATGGAAAGCTCAATTTACAAAAATGACACACTGTTTCCTGCTCCTATCAAAATAATCTGTGATGCACTATAAATAAATGACATAAAAACACACAAAGCATTTATTTTCCTAACTTTTTGGGATCACAACAGTGCATTTAAGTTATGCAGCTATTTATTCTCCCAGCCTTTTATTTATTATGATACAGAACCCCGCTTTCCCACAATGTGACATCACATTAAAGCATGACAACAGTTTCCTCTCCAAATCATCAGAGAGGAAAATAAATGTCGGGGTGGAAATTAACTGTTAGAAAATGGCACAAATAGTGCAGCCCTGTCACTTGGAAGCGACTGGGGGTAGCTGAGGAGATCTAGTGCTGAGAGGCCTGACTCTCTCTCTGCCTCTCTGCTCTTACGATGTGCAGGCTCTTTCATCTGGTAAACAAATGTCTGAGATCTAAAGGCTTTCCCATAGTTGTTATGCTAACCTTGGAGAGCGGAGCCACTCCATTAGCATTTGAAGGAGCTAAATATTAGCTAAGAAAGAGAGTGCTCCCATTTAAAGGCATGAGAAAAAGTCCGCTGCCTTTGGTACCTAACCATCTGTGCTGGCTTCTCTCACTGCACAGCAAACACGACTTCAGGAGCCGCCCCGGAGCTCAGGCTACTGACGGCGGCGCCTACTTTGAGCCCTGCCTCTGAAAATAAGCCTTTCTTACGCCACATCTTTTAATTCAGATAGGCTCCAGTGCTTCGCTCCATCCAAATAAAGCTGTTTGGGAATCAAGACCAAGCAGGCAATTTTCCCATGACAAGTCCATTTTTGAAAATCTCTAGGTTCCTGTGTGGATGCTCTGCCAAAAGCAAAGTGTGGTGGGATATAAAACACAGGAGCTGTTCATCAAACTGTCTTAACATTTCACAATTTTAGGATTCACTCATGCTCTTTATCATTAGGGTGAAAAAGAAGTAGACTGTGTAAAGCCTCCCATGATATTTCGATGTTTTTGAATGCAAGTAGGTTGTGTGAAAATGAACAGCTGAATTTTGAAGCACCTGTGTCATTCACCTGCTCAGTAAAGACGAAAAATTCTCTTTATGGCTGCAACTAATAATTTATGAGGGTGAAAGTTCATTCTTGAGTTTGCTGGAAACAAAGTAGTTCTTACAAAATGTCATCCGAATAGTGTTTATAGTCCGAAAAGTATTTATAGTTAGTCAGGGAGCTTGAATTTTTGGGTTGAAAAGTCGTCATATAGAGACAGGCAAGTCAGGATAATTGTGCACACTTTTGGTATTCATGGTGTTACACTTGTTTGTAAAATAATGGAAGAAGCCGTGGGAAGAACTGTCAAAAAAAAAAGCTTGAAAGAGAATAAACTTTTGCTCACTTTCTCACCTTCGCACATCTGGCCAGTTGAGGAGTGAGGTGGGTGTTTGTTGAATCTCCAGTTTCAGAAAGTTACAACACAATTCTAATGTTGGAAAAGATAAACTCCATTTGCTGAGGGAAGATCAAATTATACTACGGGAAACTCCAGAAAGCTCAATTTTTTTTACAATGAATCAACCAATTGTTTAGTTGATAAAAAATGTAAAAATATTTTTGAAAAATGCCAATTTCCTTGAACCCAAGGTCCTAAAATTGTTTGTTTTGTCAAACCAACAGTCCAGAACCAAACAATACACAATCCTCATTGATATGAAATAGAGAAAGGCAGAAAAATCTTATATTTGAAAAGATGGAAACGTGAACGACTTAACAATAAATCTTCCGCTGATAAATTGATTTATTGACTACCGTAATAATGTTTTTAAGTGCTTTTACAGTAAAGGCCTTTACACAACAACAGCATTTTTTTGACAGTTGTTTTTGTCATGAGTATTTTCCACACAGAAAGTAAATATTATTTATACATTTTTTTTATTATTATTATTATTATTATTATTATTAATAGGAGGCATGGTTGCCTGGTTAGCTCAGTTGGTAGAGCGGGCACCCATGTAACAGGCTTCAGTCCTGACTGTGGTGGCCTGGGTTCAAATCCGGCCTGTGGCCCTTTCCACATCCACTCTCTCTCTCTCCCCCTTTTCCAAGATTCTATCCACTGTCAATAAATGCTTAAAAAATGGCCCCAAAAAATAACTTTAAAAAAAAAAGAGGCATACTTTTTTTCGGAACGGGGTCGATTTATTATTTATGAAACAACACCATGGAGGTTTCGTAGCCCAACCAGGACGGCAAACTTTATTACTCCTTTCAACCTTGACAAAGGCAGCGCAGACCAGATCCACTCCTTCTGTTCTTCCCTTTCAAAATAAAAGCCCTAGACATAGTGAGTGTTTCGCATTTTCGTGTTGTTTATTTATCACACCCCCAGTGTTTAAAAGCCTTAAAGCTGCAGTGGGTAGAAATGGAGCAAATATGATCTAAAAAAGTTATTTTTATAAAAGGTCACTAAATCCTGACAGTAGTGCATGAGACAGGTAATCTGAACAAAAATCATGTGTCTCTGTGTCCTCTGGTGCTCCTAATGGCATCTGCAAGATTTCACAGACCGGAGGAAAACAACCAATCAGAGCTGATCTGGAGTCTGCCGTCTCTGAGCAGCTGTCAATCACTCGCGAACTCCAACCAAATGGTCAAACTAGGCAGCGCTGATCAAATATGAATCAATATTCTGTTACTGTAATGCCTATTTCTCTCCTCAAATGTTTTCGAACGTTCTCTCTCTGAAATGACCTGTGATTGGCCGAAGTCTCCCGTCACGGGCTAGATTTTCTAAAGCCTGAAAACAGAGCCATGAGGAGGTGCAGAAGTCTAGTTTTCTCTCAGAACACTTGAATTACAATATGCTGAAAGGTTATTATGGAGTTGTTGCCCAATGATGCCAAAAATATACTGCCTACTGCAGCTTTAAGCACACTGATGAAGTTTGACAGCAGCAGGTAGCCTACAGAGGAGCGAAGCGTGTTGTGAATTTGCCTCACGGCGCCCGCAGCACTGTGGTGAAACTATATTCTCAGTGTTGTACGTGTGTGATCTGCCTGTTGGATTGTCATGTTAATGTAGTAAATTAGCTCCCACATTCTTTGCATTTTTTTCTCAGGAATGGCACCGGAGCCAGAGGCTGGTGGTCAGGGGGCTGATGCATGCTGGGCCACGGTACCCGGAGGGAGGTCGGGGCACCTCGTCCGCCCGCCTTCAGCCACTCTGCTGTTGCACTGGAAGGCACACCTGTTACACTTTCCCAGGGGTGTGGAGGTGGAGAGGGCACCAACACCCTGGAGCACAAAGAACACACACACACACACACACACACACACACACACACACACACACACAGCGCTCATACAAGAAAGGCACCAACAGCAGCCGCCCACATTGCACACACTATAGGGCACGAAGCCTTCATTCAGCTTCTGTCGTTTCCAGCACATGCTAGAACACATTCCAACACCCGAGTGGATCTGAACCTCCACCCCCAACAACACACGCACACACACACACACACACACACACACTTGTTTTTCTTTTTGTACAGAGCCCTAATTGAATGGGAAACGGGGAGAGATGCTTCGCTATGTGGAGATATACAGATCGATATCACATTTTTTTCCAAACATAAACAACAAGAAGAGAAGATCGGCAGAAGAGAATGTAGGAAAGGTGACAAATGAAAGATATTTTTGAAGATTTAGATCTTTCTGGTCCTCAAGGTCAAAAACTGAAAAAAATAAATAAATTATTCAAATGTATTAACTGGGGGAATCGTCTCCTGTAGCGTGCTGGAATGAAGGGATGAGAAGAGGGACGGGGATGAAGAGAGGATGGGTTAATGATTTGAGGCGGGGGAGGGGGGTGGCTCAACCTGCATGGGCCCCCTGTTCTCATTATGGAGAACAGGCACAATATAATCCCATCTCTTGCCACCACAGGTGGGCTTTTGCGAAACTGGCATCACAAGGTGGAGAAAGAGAGTGGAAAAAGTTCACATCCATGTATTTAGTAGTAGTGATTAGAACAGCTGATGTTTCCTGTTGCTAAAAGCTCCACATTCTATTGAAATTGTGTTTACTTTAAATTAAGATGTGTTTGAAGATGAATGGAAATTAGAATTTGACTCAATTTTTTTGTAATGATGTATAACGAAACTGTTGGATAAAACTGTTTGGACTACGGCTGTCAGAGTCAACGAGATAATAACGTGTTAACGCAAATCATTTTAACGCCACAAATTTTTTAAACGCAACTTGTGATTTTTAGGTTGTAGCGGGCTCAGTTTCAAAGCTAGAGTGAAGATACTGGCATCTTATGAACCTAGAGGAAACCTAAGGAATCCATTGGTACCAACCGTGTCATACTAGCTTGTCGCGAACGCTCCAAACTTACGCAAAATTTCGGCGAGGAAAAACTGGCATGTCCATTTTCAAAGGGGTCCCTTGACCTCTGACCTCCAGATATGTGAATGAAAATGGGTTCTATGGGTACCCACGAGTCTCCCCTTTACAGACATGCCCACTTTATGATAATCACATGCAGTTTGGGGCAAGTCATAGTCAAGTCAGCACACTGACACACTGACAGCTGTTGTTGCCATGTTATGATTTGAACATATTTTTTATGCTAAATGCAGTACCTGTGAGGGTTTCTGAACAACATTTGTCATTGTTTTGTGTTGTTAATTGATTTTCAATAATAGATATATACATACATTTGCATAAAGCAGCATATTTGCCCACGCCCATGTTGATTAGAGTATTTAAGAAATCTCCCTTTAAAGTACATTTTGAACAGATAAAAAAATGTGTGATTAATTTGCGATTAATCGTGATTAACTATGGACATTTTAATCAACTGACAGCCCCAGTTTAGACTTGTAGAAAAAGGGTGTAAACTCTCTCTGGGTGGCCTTTTTCCAAGGCAATGGTTCACTGACATTTGACAGCTGGTTGTTGTTAGGAGACGTCATCGTCCGTGGTGCACTACTGACTGGAGCAGCCTTGTATAACCTACAACAATAAGACATTTAGTTTCCTTTTTCAACAAGCCCAGATAGCGTTGATCATGTAGTAGCATTGCTAAGGTTACCACTGATTCCTAGTGTTACTTTTCGTTCATGTTCATCTCAACACCTGCTTCTTCATCTGCAGCTCCTGATGTGGTCATCCTTCATTATACAGAGGAGGAGGGGGGGGGGCTAGATCGCTCGGCCAGTTGTGGGGAATGACCAGACTATCAAAACACACAGCAAGCAGAATCCTGTAGTCTCAGCACTTCAACACTGTGCAGCAGATGGAGTCACATAGTAACATAGGGAGTGCTAAATCACAGATGGGACTAAGCATGGTTAACTGCCTGTGTGTCTGTTGGCATTGATGTGATGGAACTATTTCTTTGTGCCCACTCGCAAAGATGTTGCACCAATCAAATTACAGTCCTGAAAAAAATATGGAGCCAGGGGAGAGGGGTAAGAAACAAGAGAAAGAAGAGGAAAACTCTGAATTTACCTAAAAAAAAACCTGGTTATTCTCTGATATTAAAGTAGTAAATTTATGAGAAAAAACTCACAAATGAACGAGAAACAAATTTGAAAAATTCTCTGAAATTAAAGTGACAAAAATGCTATTTTTTTTTTTTCAAGGAAACACATTGCTTCACTTTGCAAAGTTCAACCTCATTACACCATAGACGCTGTAATTAAACACTGCTGTAACGTGAGCCAGCGAGTGCAAAATATATTAATTATATAAGTATTTATTTATGTTCATAAAAGAACAAAATTCTGAGTTTATTCTCGTAAATTTATGATTTATAATCTTCGGGAATATTCAAGTTTTTTCTTGTAAATTTGCCACTTTAATCTCAGCGAATATCACATTTCTTTTCTTGTAAATTTCCGACTTTTTGAGTTTTTTTCCACTCCCTGTTATTATTTTTTTTGCCTACAATGGCCCTAATACGCCGTAGTAATATACTGATGTCTTAGCAAAATGAATTTTTATTTCATTCTGACTTTCATAAATAATAATGTTAGGTTGGTATCAGTAATCTGATGTCACAACAGGTTGTGAGCATCATGGTGTTGGTGAATGTGTATTTTACCTAGTTTGTGTGAAAACACATCTGATTTGCATTTTGAATTTTGCGACGTTTCAAAAATTTTTTGGGCCCGCCACATCCCCTGCTTTTTGGAGGACTAAAACTTTGTTTTTATTATTTATTTTTTTTAATTAATAGCCAATGAAGAAAAAAGCCAATGAAGGAAAAGAAAAGATGATAATACTAATAATAAACATAATGTTAGTCAAACCATATTACTTAAAAAAACAAACAAAACAAAAACAAAGAAGCAATGGCGAATAAGCTGGTCGCCTTAACGACATGTAAACCAATAAACAGACAACAACAACGACAAAAAAAACGTTCAAGAGTGGACATGGACATATGTTTGTGTAACATTCGGATGACAGTTTAATGGTATTCAAAAGTGGAGGGAAGATGATGAGAGAAGTTGTGTTTTCCCGCTCTCAAGACTCTGTTCTTTCTTTCTTCCTCACTGCCTTCCTCCTTCTCCCCATCCTCTCTCTCTCTCTCTCTCTCTCTCTCTCTCTCAATAACATTCCAGTCAGTGGTCTGCAGTCGGATCATAGAGATGCAGGGTCTCCGCTGGCGTCCGGGGTCGCCGACAAGAAAGACAAGGAGCAGATGGTGGTCTTTGTCATTCCCTCCTCTTTTCAGCCTCCTGGCAAGCCTCACCACCTCTCTCCCTCTCTCTGCACCGCAGCAGCATTGCGGGAGTCTGAATAGGCCCCAACCTCCGCAATGCAAGCAGCCTCGTAGGTATGGACCTCCACAACCAGATGGTGAGATTATTTGGAGCAATTAATTCTTTGAGAGAATCAGTGGGAACATGTTTGCAGCAAAGATTTGGGGGCGAGCGGTTGAATGCGTTGAATGACATTCTTCCTTAAAGTCCCTCCAAGAAAAAAAAAAGTTTAAAAGGGGTGGGGAGGTGGGGGGGCCTGTGGTGGGAGGTTCCAGGAAGAAGAGTGAAAGGGAGGGTTTTCATCCAGGAAAGAAAAAGCGCGCGTAAAGTATGAGGCTGTGTGTGGGGGGACTTTTCTTAATGAAAAGAGGCCGAGGGTTTACATCAGAATTTCCACATTCCAGAGCAAAAAATAAACAGGAAAAATACGTTTCTAAAACAATATTTATTGGCGATCTAATGTTACAGAATAAGTTTGCAACCTTCTACCATGTTATCTGATGAGCTGTCTGAAGCGATCAATCGACATATCAATCAACCTGTCCATCAACGGCTGCCTTTTCAGGTTCAACAGTCTGTCGTGCTAAGTAGACGAGCGGTGACATAAGGGCTGTAATCCGTCCCCACACTGCATCATAGAGCTCCTAATGACCCTGCAGGTCACAGGGTCGAGTCCCTCATTAACTCTGACACCGGTGTCGTCATCAATCCTTTTTCTGAGGAATTAGACTCTCTTATTTCTTCTGTTCCTCTCATCCCTGCTCCTGTGGATTAAACATCTCTGGTAAAGACTTGTGGAACAGAAGGAGTCTCTCTGATTACCGTTGGATTGATCAGATCCAAAGAGAAACCTGCAGAGAGGTCTCTGACTCTGGAGTACAATGATCTACCAGGTTCGGACTAATCAGTCTGATCAGATGATCAGAAGACATTTTAGAAATGGTTGTAATGTATAAATGGCTGCTTTTCATATGGTGACTGAATAAAGAAATCTTATAAAGTCAAAGAAGGCTGATGTTATTTTGTATTTTTTTTCTTCCCTTAATCTGTCTTCAATACTTTAAGACTTCTTCTTGAGGCACTTTGTCACGCCATTTGGCATCACTTTATTTTCAGCATCAAAACCGCTATAGTTACCCTTGGCGTCACTTTAGGATTAGGCAACAAAACCACTATAGTTAGGTTTAGGAAAGAACTACATGGTTGGGCTTAAAACTGTTAAGTTTTGTACAGTGAAAATGACACTGAACGTTGTGAACATGGGACACGGACGAGCAGCTGATTGTAACGTAACACACAGAACGCGAGCAACGGTCTCCTGGATGAAAGCCCTGTGTTTGTTGAACCCATCCACCTCAAACTGCAGCCCAACAGGCAACAACAGCTGTCAGTGGGTCAGTGTGCTGACTTGACTATGACTTGCTCCAAACTGCATGTGATTATCATAAAGTGAGCATGTCTGTAAAGGGGAGACTTGTGGGTACCCACAGAACCCATTTTCATTCCCATATCTTGAGGTCAGAGGTCACGGGACCATTTTCAATATGGCCATGCGAGTTTTTCCTCGCCAAAGTTTTGCACAAGTTTGGAGCATTATTTAACCTCCTTCATGAGAAAACAAGCTAGTATGACATGGATGACATGAATCCATGGTACTTATCAATTCCTTAGGTTTTATAGTCTCATATCTTCACTCTAGCTTTAAAACTGAGCCCGGACAACCTAAAAATCGCAAGTTGCATTAATGCGTTCAAGAAATTAGTGACGTTAAAACTGGAAAAATGTGCGATAATAAATTATTGTCATGTTAACTTTGACAGCTCTACTATTTACAGTATTATAATTCATATAATTCCTTTCAAATTAATTTCCCTACGTGACATCAACAAATTGTAATCAGATAAACTGCACTGCTGACACATACTGTACATAGCACACTGGGTGCAGTGGTTTGTCAGGGTGGGTCATTCATAATTCTTTATGTCTCTCACAGTGTGGTTACAAGTAGATTACCAACTTAACCACAACTTACTGCATCGGAAATATGAGGAGATCCAACATCCTGTTCATTCAACATAACTTTAATTATATTGTAAATCACTGTTTCAGTTGTTCCCTGTCAATAGTTTGCTCAATGCTATGGTACATTTATAACTAAGCATATCTTATGTAGAGTGAGAGTGCATAACTAGTAATATTCAAAGTGAGGGCCTGGAGATTAATACATTTTGAAAAATGACAAAAGCTCAAGTAAGCTTCCAGTTCAGGTGCGCAAAAAAAGATTTTTTTAACCAGATTTCTCCACCAAACCACCAGACTGGGCTATTCATTCATTATATAGCTTAATAGCTAAATGGGGCTCATTTAGAGCTCATTTTTCACTGCTGAGATAATGTTAGTCTCCTGCTATTTCTTAACATCCTGTATGCTTAAGTGTTTTAACACTGCAGCGAGTGACCAACGTGTCACGGAAAACATGTCATGTCATGGAAACTTTGTCCAGTTTCTCAATTCATGTTTGCTCTTCTGACCGTGATTGGAGAAAGGATGACTCTATTGTATCAGCCGAACGAGAGTCATGTTTCACAACGTCAATAAAAAAACAGCTAACATTGACATGAGAGTAGGAGTAGGCGAGATTGGAGCAAATATGATTAAAAAAAGTTATTTTTATAAAATGGTCACTATATCCTGACAGTATAGTTCATGAGACAGGTAATCTGAAAAAAAAAATCATGTGCATCTGTGTCCTCCGGTGCTCCTAATGGCATCTGCAAGAATTCACAGACCAGAGGAAAACAACCAATAAGAGCTGATCTGGAGTCTGCCGTCTCTGAGCAGCTGTCAATCACTCGCAGACTATGATCAAATGGTCAAACTACACAACGCTGATCAAATATGAATCAATATTCTGTTACTGTAATACCTATTTCTCTCCTCAAATGTTTTCAGAAACATCTAGTAGTGTACTGTTTAGCTGTAAAATTAGAAAGTTTGTGACCCGGCAGCCATGTTGAGATCTATTGAGGAAATACCAAGCACCGCCCACCAGCTGGAGCACAGCCAATAGGAACGCACTCTCTCTCTGAAATGACCTGTGATTGGCTAAAGTCTTTCGTAAAAACAGAGCCATGAGGAAGTGCAGAAGTCTAGTTATCTCTCAGAACATTTGAATTACAATATGCTGAAAGGTTATTATGGGATTTTTTGCCCAATGATGCCAAAAATATACTGCCTACTGCCACTTTAAACTTAAAACAAGTGACGATTTCGGTTCAGATGCTAGCAGAAGAAACAGCAAGCAGGGCAGCAGCTGTACAACAGAATGCAACAAAGGTGCACCTGTTGTCCCTCACACACACACACACACACACAGTGAGATCATCACAAACACACACACACCTCTGTCTACACCTACATGTTGTTGGGTCTCTCCACAGTTTGGAGTACAAACAGGACACGGCCAAACTGAGCGAGCATCCAAAACGCCAGGTCAGGAGTGTTTGATGTGACCACGGTGGGAAATGGGGAAGTGAAAGTAGCAGCTGGGAGAGTTCTGTAAAAACTCCCAGTGGCGATGACAAGAAAGCAGTGAATAATGCTTTTAGACTTGACTGAACTACTTCTGACCTAAATGAGTGTGGCCCAGAACACAGCTCCCCCTTTTAGCACAGTTAATATGAGAATAGATCATGGCTACTAAACACAAACCCCACAGGTGGACTGGCACATGGTGCGCTTGTCTGTGGAGAGCATTATCTAAGTGGAGTTTCTTTCTACTCTATTTTTACTCCGAAGCACATTTTCCATCATGTTGTAGCTTTTAGTTTTGACAGCAAAAAAAGCTAAAAGAAGTCAACTTATCCGCAGCGGTCAATCACTCTTTTCTTTTTGTTTAATGTAACATCTCTCAGGTGTCTCTCGTGATGCATTTGTGTGTGTGTGTGTGTGTGTTTGTAAGTAGGCGTGCATGTGTGTGTGTGTGTGTGGATGGTTACTCAGGTTGCACAGAGTAAACACTGAATGCACCTGTGTAAATGACACAGAGAGAGCTGTTGTGTTTAGCTGCGAGGCCATCAGGGAATAAGGCATGTTGTGCAAACTGTGTCACCTGGAGAGGCACCACCCGTCACAACCACAGCTGAGCCAGCCGACGCGGACAGATCTGGGTTCAGCAGATACAGGCAGCTCTCCTACACCTGATAACTAGTAAAAAACATTGGATATACTTTGAGGGATCAAAACTGTTGTGCAAGCTGTTGGAGACAGAGAGTGTCAACCAGACAGCACAAACCACGCACGCAGACCCAATAACAGAAAGCCAATCCACCTGTTGGGTATTATTTACAAGCTATTGTCTGTTCTACTCTGAAAACTGTCGGGCAAACTGTGTCAGCTGGAGAGACGGTTCTGTCACCAAACAAAACCACAAGCAGACAGCCAACCTGCACAGCTGCCTGGGGCTGAGTTCAGGAGTCGGTGTATAGTGAAGGTTTCTGAGCTGTTGTGCGGAGGGTTTCAGAGGTAGCCGTGATGATACCCAGAGATGGGCCACGAGGGACAGAGGCGAGTAGTGCAAATGGACGACCTGGAGAGAAGAGGAGAGTGTGTGGTAGCCAGGCCAGACAGCACAGCCTGGTATGGAGCTATTGACATATCATTAAAAAAGTTTTCGGACAGTTATTAGTATTTTTGTCCCGCTCACACTGGGGAGGTTAACTGTCCAGATTCCAGTTGTAAAAATAAAACATGTTAGATAATCCAACTGGGAGTGACTGGATGAGAAGGTAAACCAGTAATATCCTTAAAAAACAGACTGAAATGGCAGGGCAAAGGGGAGGCATACCCCCCGTCCTCCCTAGAATCTAATAAGGTTATAGGTAGTCGGCTTGTTAGTGTCAGAACTTCTGTATGAAGTCACTGAAAACGACCAAAAAAGATGAGCCAAAAAGCGACAAAGAGAAGCAAAACAACCATTGAGATGCAAAACAACTGCAGAGACACAAATCAACTAGAAAAAAAACACAAAAAAACTCCAAAAAGACACAAAACAACTTAAAAAAACCCACAAAACAACCACAGAGACACAAAACAACTCCAAAAAGACACAAAACAACTCCAAAAAGACAAATCAGGATAAATACGGGAGAATTGTGACACCGGGTGGAGAGGGCAATGTCTCCTGGGAAAATCGTGAGATTTGGCAAGTATGCGTCTTCTTCTGCTATTTGTCCACACTGGATAAGCCTATTCATGCACGATGGTCAGCAGCATGTTGTCAGTTCAAGTTATCCACCCAGTGTATTTTGTAGTTGGTCAATTTTGCTGTAATTGTTGTACTGGACCAAGTGAGTATACACATGTCGTTTTGGAGAGGATATGATAGTAGAAGCTTTAAGCTTGGGAATACTGGTTATCTGGTTATAACGTGTACAGATCACAAATATGATCTTTGTGGCTAACGGGTCAGCCTTCCACTTAACCTTTTTAGCTGGTGGAATTAAATTATTTCAAACAAAATCTACCTTGAATCCAGGATGCTCTCAGTTAAAACTTTTCATAAATGTGTTTCATGTCCATTTTGGACCCAATTGTCGTCCTCACAATGGCCAAAAAAATCCTTCTGATACAACATTTTGAAGAGAAAAAGGTGGTTACCATGATAATGGAGTGAGATTATCTCCTGTTTAAGGCCATGAGAGAATAAGAGGTGTTAGGCCGCCTCTGTCACGTAAGAGTGTTTACGTGTCACCCAACCATCGCAACTTCAACCACATCCCAGGGAAACCTCTTGCACAGATGTGGCCATCATGCAATTTCCACTTTATACATGGCTGCTGCACTGTTGGCCCACCACGAAAGAGTTGAAACACTGCTAATGCAAGACTGTCTCCGGCTACCGACTCAGTTTCTCTCCTGAACTGCACACATGCAGTTATGTGAGAAAGAGCCGACTGGTTAAGTTAGTAGTCTGATCTCTGTCTCCACACACTGTGTAGCCACAACAAACACAGAGCGTCACCCATCAGGCTTATCTAGTAATGAGTCTCTAGTTACCTGGCTCCAGTCCCCCGTCAGCACCGCTATAAACCTTTAGGGAAGTGGAGCCAGAAGGGCCACAATTAGAGAAGTACATGCAAAGGAGGGACGAGAAAGCAAACACGAAGACAGAAGGGCGAAAGATAACACACACTCATGTTTCCTCCTTTGTTCCGACCAACTTTGAATTATTGCTTGTGTTAAACGTGAGGTCGATCTATGTATCATTGACTGGGTACAGGGCTAAAGACAGACAGGAATAGACTATAACAAGGTTACTGAGCACAAAGAGTCAAAGTGCACCTTGTTTACATTCCTGCTTACACACACTAGCAACACACACAGGACACACCAAACTGTGCTTTTATCAAGGTTATTCTCTGAACCTGAAGCAGTATATTTTTGGCATCATTGGGCAAAAATTCCATAATAACCTTTCAGCATATTGTAATTGTAGTGTTCTGAGAGAAAGCTAGACTTCTGCACCTCCTCATGGCTCTGTTTTCAGGGTTTCAAAAATTTAGCCCATGATGGGAGACTTTGGCCAATCACAGGTCATTTCAGAGAGAGAGAGAGTTCCTATTGGCTGTGCTTCAGCTAGTGGGCGGTGCTTGGTATTTCCTAAACAGATCTCAACATGGCTGCCGGGTCACAAACTTTATCATTTTACAGCTGAACAGTACACTACAAGATGTTTCTGAAAACATTTGAGATGAGAAATAGGCATTACAGTAACAGAATATTGATTCATATTTGATCAGCGCTGCCTAGTTTGACCGTTTGGTCGGAGTTCGCGAGTGATTTTGACCAATCACAGGTCATTTCAGAGAGAGAGCGTTCCTATTGGCTGTGCTCCAGCTGGTGGGCGGTGCTTGGTATTTCCTCAACTGGTCTGGTGGAAAACATGATGGAAATATGGCATTTATATTTGTTTCATTTATCAATTTGGGGAAGGTTACGGTCTCCTCATCGCTCCACACAGATCTGATTCATTTGTTGCAAATTTTCCCCTCAGTGATGTTGAAGTCACCTGCTTCATTCCTCTTTTTTTAATTTTTTATTTTAATTTCTGGTGTTTCCACAATTTGATAATTTGGATAAAAGCAGGTGGATGGAAATGCACTTTGTGGCCTTTCAATGTCTCATTTTGGTTTTCTACAGCTTCTGTCTGTGTTCATTTCTGTGGAATCTGCAAATGAATTCTTGGCAGCAAGTTTTTTCAACCCATTAGCCTTCAGCGACGGAGCCAAAAGCTTGAAATTCAGACTCTGTGTAGAATCTCCAACTTTCTGTGTCATTATGGACATAAATGGTCAAAATGTAAGCATTAGTGAGTCACCGCTAAGGCTAAACCGGACAGTGTTTTCCTCTCAGGCCTCGTCCCTCATCGGCTTGTCACGGGCAAGAGTTCATGCGCCGTGTTGCCAGTGGAAAGGCTACCATCACAGATTCATACCACTGACCCCTTTGAAGTTGTCCCTGAACCAAACATTGTTGCACACATTACTGAGCAGAACAGTCACTTCCCATGGCAACAGAAAAACAGAGAGGAAGAGAGAGACAGAGGGAGGAAGACGGAGAGACAGGAGAGGAGAGGAAAACACCCATTTAAAGCCATTTAAAGCCTTTCAATATTCATGACAGAAGAGACTGTGGTGGTTCCCATAAAGTTTGGGACATTAAACCTCCAAAGAGGCACCGAGGTGGGTGTCATGTCATCGCTGCTCAACTCAGACCTCAGGGCCCCCTGGATGAATCCTGGATGGAAAACACTCAGGATTCATGCTGAATTGAAGCTGAGTGTGGCTTCCATGTTGTCTTGGCAACCTGCCTGACGAGAAATAAAGAAGGCAAGAAAGAGAGGAGAGGAGAGCAGAGGAGAGGAGAGGAGAGGAGAGCAGAGGAAAAGAGAGGAGAGGAGAGCAGAGGAGAGGAGAGAAGAGGAGAGAAAGAGAGGAGAGGAGAGAAGAGAAGAGGAGAGGAGAGCAGAGGAGAGGAGAGGAGAGGAGAAGAGGAGAGGAGAGGAGGAGAGGAGAGGAGCGCAGAGGAGAGGAGAGGAGCTGTGTGAGTGAGAATGGAAGAGCTCCCCACGTGTGGCGCCAGGCAGTCTGCCCGACGGGGCGACTCAATAGGCGGCTGTGAGAGAAGGAGAGAGTCCCAGAGAGCGGAGGAATGTAGGAGGCACAATAACACACAGCTGGAGGAAGGAGAAGCAAGGAGGCGCCGCCAAATTGACCTGTCCAGGCTATCCCTATAGAGCTGCAATCAGGGTTGTGTGAACTGAAGAACAGAAAATGTTTGTTATATGAAATCATAAGGACAATTTATTCAATCAGAGATGATGATGAGCTAGATTTTCCCATTTTCTCTTATGAAATAATAAATCTGATAAAAATACAAATTACAATTCATTGAAGGAGTCATGGGTAAATAACAGGCTGCAATAAAGTCAAAAACTCCCCCATTGACTGAAACAGAAAGTATAGAGATGTTTTTTTAGAGCAAATTTCAAAATCATAAGGTATCAAAAAAACATTCATCAACTTTCAAAACATCTACAGCCAGATGTGCCTGTTTCCAGAAAAAGAGATGTGTTGCGCATCTCTGGAGTTTCACAACTATATCCTGCAAATCCTAAAAATGTATTAGGATGACCTACTGTACATTAGGTGAGCTTTTATTTATTTTTTGAGGAGTTAAATTGTTCAGCTGCTGTCAGGGTTTTGGTTTCATTTCCCCCAGTGAGGTAAAAGCAGCTTCCTGCTTCTTCTAACCAGGTGGTTTGTCTCGGGATCATCTGTCACGGGAGTGATCAATACCAGCGAGGCTGTGCGTAATTACGCATCAATGACTCTACGGCACTAAAGATGCAATACGACGCTAATCAGCCTGCCGGATATTGTGCAAATACATCATCGACCACAGAACATCTTCAGGAGAGGCCTGGACGTAAATATACTGGAGACTTTATTTTTTCTTTGTACAGCCAGCGATGGTAATGCGCAATTGACTGTTTTAAATCGTGTATCTCTCTCTCTCTCACACACACACACACACACACACCTCTCCTCTCCTACCAACAGGCAGCCCACCGCAGCGCACGCAGAATGAGAGACACGCCTTTTTCTGGGCTCCGTCGTTGGGTCGGTGGTTCAGCGGGCTGCCGGTGATTGACCAGCTTCTCTCTCTCCTCTGATCTGTCTGTCTCTCCGTCTGTCTGTGTGTCTGTCTGTCTGTCTGTCAGCCGGCTGGCTTGGCGCCTCCCCTCTCCTCTATAAATGTAGGAGATCTATTCATTCCTTTCACACCGAGCCTGCTGAAGTCAGAGGAGCTGTGACTGTGCGGCTCCACCACGGGATGTGTTGACAGACTAGTATTCATTCCGCCTTTAGCTCGATTCTTATTCCCACTCGCTCTATTTAGAGTAGCGCTTTTTTTTGGTCGTGTTTCCAGCGCCGTGGTGGTGTAATCTCAAATACCTCCTGTTACCAGAAATTATTTTTTTTCTCCTTTCGTTGCCTGATCCGTTGGTTTATCTAAGATGAAGGCTGTTCCTCCTCCGGTCCTCCAGCCCCAGGACTCCTCCTCCTCCTCCTCTTCCTCCAGCAGCAGCCAGCTCTCCCTTCACTATCTGTCCAAGCAGAGCCTGAACATCGCCCGGTGCAGGATGGAAGAGGAGGACATGTTCTGCCTGCAGTACGACATGAACGACTGCTACAGCCGGCTGAAGCGCCTGGTGCCCACCATCCCACAGGATAAGAAAGTGAGCAAAGTGGAGATCCTCCAGCATGTCATAGACTACATCCTGGACCTGCAGCTGGCTCTGGAGACGCACCCTTCTCTCCATAAGCAGCAGACACAACAGCCACAGAGGACCGGGACCTGTCCTCCACCAGCCTCCAACCGGACACCGCTGACGGTGCTCAACGTCGACCACCACCAGGTAAGACTGGGAGACTGGGACTTTATCTGGAGACTCCTCTTTACTGTCCCTCCTTGTGCCAGACCGCCGTCCTCCAGTCACACTCAGACAAAGCGCGTCGTGCCTGTTATCATTGTATGTCATTGTCCTTTCAAAATACAATCCAAACGCTGTGCAACACCTCACGTCACAGCCTTGAAAAAATCATGCGTAAAAACAAAACAAAAAACGCGCATTTGTCGTGGGTCCGATTGCGCACTTGATTGCGGGCTTTATTGTGATTTGCATGATAATGCCAGTGCGTGTCAGAGGCCCACCTTATCCCGGGTTTGGTGAAGTGCCTCAGCTCTGCAACCCACTCCACTCCACTGCGCACAATAAGGCCAATTTGTTATTCAATAGGCTATAAGAGAATTGATTATGGGGAGATATAGCCGGCTAATTCTCTGCTGCTCTCACTGTATATCATTTATTTATTTAGCAGGGCTGTTGGGCCCTTTTTTATTTATTCTCATCCATGCGAGACAAATGGTTTTACATGTTTCTTTTTCTTCTTCTTCTTCTTCTTCTTTTTGTAGAGGACGTCAATAGTGAAAAAGCCGGAGGACTCTATTTTATGCCGCTGAGATATAAGCACTGCATTTTGGTAAGTTGACTTAAATTTGACACTCTCATTATTTTTTATTTATTTTTTTTAAATTATTATATTTTTTTGTTTATACAATCAGAAGTTTGGTTGCTGTTTTTTTTTTTGTTTTATTTAAATTTAAATTTAAATCAGGGATCCACAAAATAAACACCTCAACAGTGAAGCATCCCCATTAACTTGATTATTGTAGCTGGTATGTAGTGGTGTAAATTGACAATCTCCAGAGTGCTCTATAGAGGCCAGAACATGTCAAAGAAAATAATAATAATTGAGGAACATGAAATTGGCAACAACCTCAGAGGCAGCTGTGCTTTGCGCAATAACTGTCACCGGTGTAGCAATCTGGGAAGAAGAGAGGGTTAAAAACCTCAGCTTGCCCTCTCTTTCACATACACACACACGCACACACTCCTTCCTCTCTCTCTCTCTCTCTCTCTCTCATTCACTCTCTGTCTTGCCCTCTCAGTTCCATTCAAGCTGCTGATTTATAGCACTAGTACTAGTATAGACAGAGTCTAAACACACCTGGATAATGCTAAAAGCACAGTGTGCGTTCGCAGTAAGACACGCTATATGTGACAGTCTGTGCTGCCTTGCCCAACAGCCTGAGGAGCTTGTTGTTTGACCTGGTTTGTTTTGGGTTGTTGATCAAGCATGGCCTCTGTTTTGTCGGTGGCGCCAGTCAGTCTGGAGCTCTGCAGCTCACCCCCCCTCTTCCACTGCTATTCATCCCCTCCACAGGTGTGTAGGCCGCATAGAGCCGCTCCAAAGCCAGCAAAAGCTTCGCCAGGGACTCACACCCAACTGGAGGCACAATCACAAGGGGATTTCAAAAAAACGCTGGGAAGGAATTCAACCCAAATAAAAAATCACTATTCAAATCAGCTTTTTTTTGTTGTTGTTGGTGCCATTGAACAAGGAGTCAGTATCTCGACCCTCCTTCCTCCTGTTTAACTTTACTTCTTGTCACTTGAAATTGTTCTAAATAAGAGTGAAAACATGGACTCCCCACGCTGAGAAGTTTTTGTTGGACGGCTCCGAAAACTGTTTGTGAATTGTGCTTAAAAGAATAACTAAAAACGACTCCAGTTTAAAGCTTTACTAAACTGCGAAAAAAATCATTGTTCATGTTTTTTTTGGACATCTATTGTTTCAAATAGATGATTTGTGTTGAACAGGGGTGTCATCCCTGGAATTATAACATGTTTGATATTGTAAAGAAGAACAATTCTGATTCGAGATAATTAAGGATGTACATATAGAGACACAAATGTTCTATAAAAGTATGTGGAAGGAAGACTTATATGCTTAAAATAGACTATTGTAATTATAAGATATTTTTATTAAAACCTTTTTTTGTCGTTATGTAAATATCGTGTTTAGTGAATGGTTATGCTCTGCCAATAATGTCCTCACATGATGATATCAGTTAACTCTTTGCAGTGTTTTTTGGAATAGTTCAATATGTAGCATGTCAGGCTCATTGCAGAGATGTTGAATGTGCACTGAAGCAGCCCTCTCTGTTGTAGATACGTGGTGGAGTTCAACACAACTTCCTTTTTATTATTTGCCCTGCTCTGCTTTCTCTTTGAATTGTTTTGTACTCATTAACTATGACAACTTTGACCCACTTGAAGCGATGGGTCGCTCTGCTGTTTGATCTTTTTTTAAAGGCCTGATTTGATTCTGTTACATTGCACTCTTGTTAAAAAAATAAATCTGGAGAGTTACGGCACTTCTGACAGTGTTTAAAAAAAGATCAGTGCAAAACAATGTCTCCGTTCTTTTTGTGCGGTCGGAGCTTCTCCTTGAGAAGTTAATGATTGACACCGTGAAATCATTAAACTCTGGTTATGAATTGATGAAATATGTGAACATTAACAGACTCCTTTTTGGACAACAACCAATTTGTATTCAGACGGGCAAAGATTTCCCTGTCGGAGAGTCGGCAGAACATTGTTAATGTAAAGAGAGAGAGAGAAAAAGAAAAAGCCTTTATTTTTCATGACATTGAACACCGAATTTACCTCACCACCCTCCTGCCAGTGTGAGAGGGCACTTGTACATTACTGTCAGCTGCACTGTTGGACTTGACCTTCACTGGCTTGTGAGGAGTTGTCAAAACAATTAAAGTTTCCAGGAAGAATTGTGTCGTCTCGAGTTTTGTCTCAAGGAGCATCTTGGTTTTTTAGTTTCAGTAACACTGCCACACGAAATAATGAGGAATAAGAGGGAGGTGGAGGGTAATATACCACTAAACTACATATAATGTGAGCTTCTTGGAAAGTAAAGGGTGGATAAAGATATTCAAATGTTGTCAGATATCATCGCTTAAGCCTGTTTTACAGGATTTAGGGATAAAGATTTTTTTTTTTGGTTTGTAGGCTTTTTATTAATGTCATCACACACATGCCTTCAGCTCGACTGCGGAAATATAAGTGACAGCCAAGAAGGCAGATTTGTGTTAAGGCAAAGTACTACAGGCAAAAACATCATTGTTCATGCACTGGTCAATTTTGAGATTTTGCACTATTTTGCTTCCATAACATGTCGTCTTTCAGACCAGTGGAAAGAAAACATCCCAAATACACATTTAGTGTTACTACTTTGTCTATTTGCGTCTGTAGATTTCTCCTAAATTCACCAAAAGTTAGCGTATTTAAACATAACATTTCAGAAAACTTGTAATACAAAAAATAATTCTCTTAATGTAAGTAATCAACTGGGGAAGTTTCATGGTGATATCTATTAGTTTTAACATTTGTTTTTACCCTATTCACCTGTAGTGACTGAACCAGGTGTCATTCATTTTAAATGCTAGAAGCAATATTATCATATTCTTGCAAAATCATATACAATCGTATTGATGACAAATAAACTATTAGTGATATAATTGTTTTGAATAATAATTGTTTCTGCAAAATAAAAAGGATAATGCAAAAATAAAACCACCATCAACAAACCAAGTGATTTGTGAGGTTATGTGCCAACCATTATTCATAAATAGGCCTCTGCAGCATGTTCAATGTGATAGCAAAGCATAAGCTACAAATCGAGCCATATTTCTTTGGATAAATGACGATATCAGAATGGAGAGACAAATGGAAAATTCACAGCATTCAGGTTAACCATGAATTTATATTTAACTTTAGGTGTTTGGCTGATATTTTCACCTACAGAGTGACCTATGATGAGTGAAGATAAACCAGTTAACACCACCTCCTAGACAACACATTCTCAGCAGACAAGAAAAATGTCCGGTGAGGAAGTACAATGTTAAAAATACTAACTCCCAGCGTAATCGTTGGAGCGTGCAATTGAAAATCACATTTTTAATTGAGGCCTTAATTGAGTTTTATGTGAGCATTCAAGTAGAAACAGCTGGATATCTTGACTGTTTCAAATGTTTCAAAGATTGGATAAAAGATTTATGTTATAATGTTGATGGTTTATTATGCTACAAAAAAAGTAAATTGCAAAAATCCATCTTCGTTCAACCCCTACTTGTCCTGATTTTCAAATATAAATTATTCTGAAAATAATTACAAAATTGATCCTAAATACCATTAATGACATTCACAGAGACAGCTGTCTTTAATAACTGCCCTTATGTAGCTCAGAGTTATTCGTTTACAGTGGACATCCTTCCTTTCTTCCTTCTTTCCCACGGAGCAGCAGCTTTTTTCTCGTAGACACACTGACCCTTGTTTAGTTGTCCTCACGTCAACCTGCTGAATGTGGGTTAAAGCGGCCGTTTGACACAGACGAACCCGGCGCTGGAGACGCCATGTGGGTGCTGCAGACACCTCTCAGACACCCTGCACCACCGTGACCATGTGAGGAGGAAGCAGGCCATGCAGGCCACCTGTGTGTGTGTGTGTGTGTGTGTGTGTGTGTGTGTGTGTGTTTATAGTCCACAGTAAGAGAGCCGGGCCTCGCTGCCCTTGACAAGCACCGTCCTTGTGATGTGAAATGTGTGTGTGTGAGTGAGTGACAGACGGTAGAAAAAGTGTAAAAGCACAGGTGGCCAGCTTGACAGTTAGACCTTCCTGATATGATTAAAGATATTCAGGTTCTCAGAGAGAGCACAACACGGGCCGGAGAGTTCAAACCAGGCTTCAGCAGCCACGACTACACAGCATCACTAATGCATTCTGTCCAGGAAATGGAGGTGGAGGTAAACCCAGCTGACACTTTTACTGACACTTAACCAACCATTTTATTTACATGGCAACACCGTTTAATTCACCCAGGGCTGGTTCTATAGCCCTTTTGGTGCCCTAGGTTAAACCACAACACACATCAGACATCACAATGGTTTTAAGACAAGAATTAAGATTTTTATTTTATAAATAACTATTTATTATAATATAAATAAACACTTGGTCCCTGATATTGTTGGCTTAAAAGTGTCTAGTCAATTTTACTACAATTTACACTTTTATTACCAAATAAGAGCGGCCGCGCAGATGAAAAAGAGAGTTACAGGGGTGAAAAGTGTATTTCTTTCTTTTTATATTTATTTATTCATTTGTTACCTCAATGCAGAAAATGTGGAAGGACACCCATCAGCATTTTTTTTTATTATTATTTGTAATTTTTTTATCTAATTTTTTTTAGAGGGCGACCTGTCCCTCTTCCCTCCCGTCCCTCCATCAGATGTATCCATGACGATAACAAAGATTGAAACAACACTTGGAAAATGATGATGAAGTGGTGCGTTGTCATAACCACCGTATGAAGGTTTATTTGCCACAATTTCTTGAAATTGTAATATAATTTGGTTTCAGCTAGGAAAATCAGTCTTGACACACGTGATTTTTCTCCCATCTCGTGATCAGTTTAGCTGCTGTCCAGCTTCTCTTCTACAGTTTATTTACACAACAAATATTTTAACATTAATAGAGAAAATACATAGAATGTAATAAATGTGACATTTCCTGGTAAAGACATATGGTATTAATTCAGCAGTCAATCAATCATTGCTTACATTTACATTCATTTTATCCTATTACATGATGTTCCATAAAGACACGTGTTCTTTCAGTGTTACAGTAAAACAGGACACTTCTATTACAGCCCCATGATGTGTAGATCTAATCCTTCCTATTAGTCAGCACCCAAACTGCTGCCATCCCCAGATTCATTATTCATCTCCGCTCCTATTATACTTTGCCGCAGCCATATGTTGACTCACAATTCCCACTGTCTCACTATTAGCTACCTCAGTGCGGTGCCCCATCCTGCTTCTCTCCAGCGTTGGCACTGCAGGATTTTCCAAATAATCCCTGTTGGGAGTGAGACAGCAGCGGCAGCAGCAGGACGGAAACCCGCACGGAAGCTTCATGAGCTCCTTCCGACTAATTTTCCACACAAAAAAAAAACGTTCAGGTTGAATTCCTACCTGCGGCCTTTTTCTCCCAGTGTGTGTACTATACCTCTGTACTCCAGATCGTGGGAAAGCATCACATCCTGTTTGATAAGGAGGCCCAAACCACATCGGTCAACCTGTTTTCCACCCTTGAGCGTGAGGCCGAGGGAGTGGACGCCCCGGCCTTGTGACCAGTCACTTGGAAATGTCATTATGAACACAGTATCATTATTATCAAAACAAAGGGACTGGCCAGGCTGCAGGTGGAGCCAACTGTTTACACAGGTGTGTGTGTACATGTGTGTGTGTGTGTGCGCGTCCATGCATTGCTCTCATTGGTGTGCATGCATTGGTGTGTTTTCCCCGATTAACAGGGACTTTCTTGCAGAACATTGCATTCTAAAACTAAAATAACAAGAAGGATTTAGCAATTTCTGATACTCACTATTTCGGATTTGAATCATCATGTACCGCTCTTTTATCCTCCCATTCCGGGTAAAACTACCATCTCTGATTGTATAGCCGAGATTCAAGATGCCATACAGAAGAAAACACACCAGCGCCTGATTCCACAAATTTGCACAACGCACCGTGACGCAAACACATAAAACGAGGATGCCCGCCACCGTCTCTGCCTTGAATTAACCTTCTGCATATGTTAAACTGCAATAACAGGTTTGGCTGTCGTGTCTCGCCTCCCTCTCTCCCTGATTTAACTCCACATTACGGCGTTCCACGGGGGCCTATATCCCCGCGTGTTAATCACTGCTCTTCCCGGCGCACAGAGAAATATATGGCGGGTGCTTGCAGAGGAACAGTGGAGGACAAAAACGTGCTCGCTCTTGGACACTACTTGATTACAGACTAATTGGTCTAGAGTGATTAAATATCTCATGCTCCTCACTAATTGCAGCTATTTAAAGCAGCTATTAGCTTAAAATGCCTGCCACCAACAGCCGTTTACTCATAAACAAAATGGGAGATGCAGCAATTCACCTGTACAGCTCAGACTGGAAAACAAGAGTTACAGACTCACGGGGAGCGTTGTGCTACAGCGAGACATGACAGAACATCGGATTTTTTTTTTGGAAATAATTTATGGAACACACTGCATTGCTTTAAGGAGAGACACCCCAGGCTAACACATTGTTTTCATCATTTTGCGGGCTATTTTGCATCCTTGCATGTCTTCTTTCAGACTAGTGGAAAGAAAACATTCAAAATACACATTTAGGTGTTTATTTTTGTCTATTTGCGTCTGTAGATTTCTCCTAAATTCACCAACAGTTAGCATTAGCTAATGCCTCAATTAAACATAACATTTCAGAAAACCTGTAATACAAAAAAATAACTGTCTTAATGTAATCAACTGGGGAAGTTTCATGGTGATATCTACTAGTTATGTTTTTGTACCCTATTCACTTGTAGTGTCTTCAAAATGTATACTTTTACAATCCATATCTTTGAAGGCCGTTTTCTCAAAATGAGTTTTCTGAGCCTGAAATCTCCACTTCAGTAGCTCTTACGTAAACTAAATGTTCCAGTTCCATTCCTATCTATATTCTGAAGGTTTAGAGGGGTTTGCTCATATATCATTCATAGCCTGATTCATACAACATTTTATTCCTCAAAAACATGGAGAAAATGGATCTTTTTATGGTTGTTGACAGTATTTTCTGATTTATGGAGTGATAAAAAAGAGATATCCAACATCCCCTCTGGAAAAACATTTGACTCTAAAATGAAAAACAAAGTGAAACAAGAATTTTGAACCTGGCTTTATCCAATGTTCACATTTCTGTTCTGGAAATGTATGCAAATAAGCTCATATTTAATAAGATTTGCATGTTTAAACATATCAGAAAACTTGTAATATGTAAATTACGGCAAGAATTATTGCCTTAAAGTAAGTCATCAAATGGGGTAGCTATTAGTTCAAATCTTTACCTACTTCCCCTGTACTGTCCACCCTAAAAAAAACATTTTGAAAAATGATCTATCTTTTTCCCCCTCCTGCTATTCCAAATAAATAACAGATGTACATTTTCACTGATGCCTAATTAATCCCAATTATTTTTCCCACATTCATATTATTGGCGATAATTAATGTGTAATTATTTCTTCAGCTGGGCTGTGTGTGTGTTAATGATTTGACACTTAATGTTTTCATATATGTGAGAAGAAAATATGAAGAAACGATAATCCCGCCGTCGATCACTGGCTTTAATTCAGCAGCATCCACTCGGTCGACGCTCTGCACTCAGAGATACTCGAGGAAGAAGGACGTGCACACGCACACACTCCACATGTTTATGTGATCTGAGCCTGGAGCGGCCATCAAACACAATCACAGGAGAGTTAATGTGTGTACACCCACCAGTTTAGCTTTAGTGAGGACCTCTTTCAGGGCGACAACAAACAACGACAGGGGTGAGAGGGAGGACGATGGAGAAAGAGAGGAGGAACGGGGGATAGAGAGTGTGAAAGAGATAGAAGGAGGGAGGAGGGAGGACTTGGCATCGCCGGTGCCAACCGCGACTCCCGGGAGACGGGCGATGAATTACAGAAATGAGATCTCAGACAAATGCCAAGCTTTTCCAAAGAGCAGCGAGAATGGCTGCGCCCCCCCTGGAGAACACAGTGATTAGAGAGAGGGAACCAGGGGTCTGCCAAGCCCCTTAAAGGATCTCTGTTAGCGTGTGTGTGTGTGTGTGCGTGTGTGTGTGTGTAGGGGTGGTACTGGGACAACAGCCATGTCACAGAACATGACCCTGAGGTGCAGCCATCAGACAGCCAATATGGTGAGTTAAATACCGCTGCTGCATCAGAGCGGAAGGGCTCCAACTGCCTCCAATCAAACAGGTTTCTGTTCACCTAATGAGCTTAATTAATGAGGCTTAGTTTACTCTTCTTTGCTCCGAAAGAGGGAACAATATGCTGCGTTTCCAGAAGAATACGATATTGCTCTAACTCAGGTATACGGATGCTTTTCAGCAAGGGGTCTTCAGCTGTTTAGCGCAAGGGGAGGATGCATTTTTTTTTGTTCCGTTCTACATTTTTCTTAATGATTTTTCTGATTATTTCGGTACATTTTGGTAAACGCAGAGCGCCGACATTATTCATGGGTGAAAAACTACCTGGTTTAAAATCATTTAATTCAGATTTACAGCTTATATTCTTCTTAGCAGATGCTAAATGAAACACGCTGTAAAGATGCTCTATTGCGTAAAGATGCAAGTGTCCGTACAACAGAGCCGGCCCAGACCAGTTTGGTGCCCTTTAGGCATGATATTAGCTGGTGCCCCCTACCTTTTGTGTGCTCGCAAAGCGCACCCTGCCGGGTTCTTAAACAGTGTTATTTTAATGCATACAAGGTTGACATAACCTCTTAACCTGCTTATAATATAGCTACCATATTGACCTTAATTGTGAGACACCCCCTTTTTTTCAAGACTCCTTTTTTGAAAAACAATTTTTGAAGATCAAATCTTGTTTTTATGAAAACAAAAGAACTAAATCTGACCAGAATGCACAAAACTGTTGAAGTATCAGACTTCCCTGGCTGATATAAAGACCAGGAGTCGCTGGATAAAACACATCAGGTCAGATAACGTTTCATTTGTGCGTGGTCATAGCTAAGTTAGCTAGCTAGCTAGTGTTGGTGACGTATATTGTGCGAGACGTGAGATGTAGTTCACTGAGCGGTTTCACACAAAACTAAATGATACTACGACAAACTGAGACTTTCTTGACTTTCAAAATTATGTTTTAAATTGACAAACATCATATGTGTGATTCATGGCGCAATTCAAACAGGATCAAACAAATATTTGTCTCTCTCTCCGTTGACTACCGGTCCTATTTTTCCCAAAATAAGATCCACCGGAAGGGGCGGGACTTAGCCTCTCTATAAGCAAAATATCTACCCCAAGACCAACCCCCCCAAAATAATGTAATCCCACTTCAGCATGATAGAGAATGAACCCACCAACAGCTACGTGGAAACACTTCAATATTATTGTAATCGTCTGATTTATTCATTTAATATTGGGCATGTTAGAAGCATCTGAAATTTTAAATATCCACCAAGGCTTCCACCAGCAGACAATTCCCTTATAGCTACTGTTGCACACATAAATAATACACTTTTTCCAGTGGCAGATTAAGCAGAGAAGTGTCATTGTTAGAAAGTGTTTCATGTCCCTGATGAGCTCTGAGAGGAGCCACAGGCTCACCTGTGCTGTTTAGAGGCAACTAGGCACAGGTGAGCTCAATCTGCACACAATCAGTGCTCCTATGAGGGAGGAGGAAGAACATTACTCCGTTTGCTGTTTTTCTACCGGCCAGACCTGTTCCCCTGCTTTCATCCAGTGCCTCTAAAATACACTATGATACTGAAGGGGACGTTCATCTAAAATAAAGTCCTTTTTTGGTGGAAATATCTGGCTCTCTGTCTGTATTTCTGGTTAGCTTCAGCCCTCGCTGATTAGATCACCTGAACAACCATGAAGCAGTAAAAACACTGAGTATGTGGTGGTTTTTGCTAAGACTGTTGTTGCAAATGTCTCAACTTGCTTCCATAAAAGGTGGACTGTAACATTACAGAGGGGTTTGTACATATATCATTCATGGCCTGATTTATACAACATTTTATTCCTAAAAACAGGGCAAAAATGGTTGTTTTTTAATGGCTGTTGACAGTATTTTCTGAGTTATGGAGTGATACAAAGAGATAGAGATACAACCTTTGTTTTTACAATGTTTTTTTTACAGATTTCTGTCCTAGAAATGCATGCAAATTAGCACTTATTTATTAATATAATGTCTCATTTGCATATTTAAACAAAACATTTCAGAAAACTTGTTATGCAAAAAACTATTTCCTTAATGTTAGTAATCAACTGGGAAAGTTTTAAGATAAGAGGTGGACTCTGACATTACCATATTATATTTATAGTTTGATATGAATGCAGCATTCACATATTTTGACAAAATCATCTCATCTCAAGGTCTACTTACTCGCTTTTCCCAGAGCTTTCATGAGCTTCTTCAGTAGACCATCCCCACTAGATGGATGGATAGATGGATACTAATTCAAGGTCACAAAAGAGTAAATGTCATCTAACGTGTTTCTGTCTTGATTCAGGATGACAGGAGTCTGTGCGTCACATTATTCTGAAATTCTTTCTGGGACTCAAATATGATCAGATTCCCTCAGATGAAATTGTCTCTGAGTGGGAATACCGAGTCAAAATGGGGATTTTATTTCAGCGACTGCCTGAGGGGAAACTACATCAAACCAAACAGAAATCACATTGGAGTCTGAGATGACAAATGGAGACCTTGAATAACTGCATTACTGCTATTATATTTGGAAATGGGATAAAATTAATTCCACCGCACTGCAATGTTTCAGTTTCTTACAGATTGTGCATCTAGATATGCGTTTTGATATAGATCATCTACAATTTCATTAGGAAAAC
Source organism: Sebastiscus albofasciatus (assembly GCA_916701655.1). NCBI lineage: Eukaryota > Metazoa > Chordata > Actinopteri > Perciformes > Sebastidae > Sebastiscus > Sebastiscus albofasciatus. The sequence goes on from CAKAOI010029132.1 coordinate 99,503, forward strand.
ATTTGTTGGCATCTACAGCCTTCTATATTTGTCTGTGTTATGTGCCGGCACAGTGGCACTGAAGCTAAACTGAAAGCAGAGACAGGGGAGATTTGGTGGAACTGCCTTAAAGATCCTCTCCAGACATGTTTAGAGACACATAGAGTCACTCTGCTTGGAATAATAATTTGTGTCTGATATGGTTTTTCAACAGACGATCTGAGGGCCTTTCTCAAACCTCCCCCAACTATTTGTCTTTTACAAAAAGCTCCAGGTCATACTGCCATCACTCCCGCCGTCTATTACAAGAGTAATAGTTCACGTGGGATCAAATGACACAGCTTTTAAATAGTCAGAGTTGACCAAATCTGATTTTAACCAGCTTTTTAATTTCCTCAAGCACTGTGGAAAGTCCATTCTTATCTCAGGTCCCATTCCCACAGTATGTCGCGGTGCTGGTCGTTTTCGCAGACTCCTTAGCCTTCACACGTGGCTGCAGACCGCCTGTAGAGCTCACAACGTCGCTTTTATTGACAATTTTAACCTGTTCTGGAATCGCCAGACTCTTTTTAACAGCAACGGTATCCACATCTACTGTCCTCACTTGGCATTAACACTTTCACCGGTCCACTTACCTACTCACGATATACATAGAATGTTTCCCATTCCTATGTTAATCGGAAATAGAAGAAAACAAAGGTACAGAGGAAATGGGGTAACCCAATCGAACCTGATACATATAACAAGCCAGCATGGATCATCCACACCCTCCACACTCACTATACAGCTAGCTCTTCTAAACATTAGACCTCTTTCAAATAAGTCATTTTTAAGTAATGTTCTTATTTGCACACACAAACTTGATTTCTTACTTTTAACTGAAACATGGTTAAATCAAGCAAAGTAGTAAGATCAGCCTTATTGAATCTGCTCCCCCAAACTTCTCTTTTATGAAAGGACGGGGGGATAGCTGTAATTTATAAAGATTCTTTTCAGTGTAAACAATCGTCATTTGGTGCCTTTACATCATTCGAACACTCAAGTGTTCTTATCAGGTGTTCTCCGCCTATATTGCTCCTAACCATTTACAGACCTCCTAAACACTCAGCTACGGTCTTTCTTGATGAATTGGGAGATCTGTTGTCAATAATCTGCACAGATTTTGACTGCATTACTATATCAGGGGATTTCACAATCCAACAAACAATTATGCCAGGAAACTTGTTGCACTGCTTGACCCTTTTAGTCTCACACAGCATATACGTGAGCCAACCCACTCTCAAGGCCATACTCTGGATCTTGTTATCACAATGGGGCTCAATGTTTCTACAGCTGTTAAGGACTTGGCCTTGACTTTGCTGTGTCTATGTATCCAGAATAGATCTAAGACAGTAAGAAAGAGAATCATAACTAATCACACAGATGCCCTCTTGGAACGGGCGTTCCTCAGGACCTCGAGTCAACCGTCAGGCTCTGCAGATGAGCTGCTGGAAAACTTTAATTCACAAATGGTACACATCATGGATGTCATTGCTCCAGTTAAAGTTAAAACAGTTAATGGCAAACGGAAAGCCCTGTGGACGCAAAATCAACACTTGTGTATTATTTTCATCTGTAGAGAAGTTGACCAACCCCCCTGCAGAGCTGGCATCTGAACTTTTCTCTGTTAGTAAGTGTAATGACTTCAAGTCTTTTTTTTAAAAGCAAAATAGACAAAATCAGGCAGAACACATCATCTCAACTACTAGAAACTCAGCACTTAGACTTGCCACCAACAAAGGGAAGGGAACTCAATCTGCTGTCTGAATTTAGCTTGATAGATAATGAACCCTTAGAAAAAACAGTGCAGAATCTCAACCCCTCCACTTGCTGCCTTTTAAATCTGTTTTTAACCACCTATCAGCAGACGTGCTTAGAATTGTGAACGCATCACTGCTCTCTGGCACATTTCCTAAGTCTCTGAAAACAGTGGTCATAAAACCCCTACTTAAAAAGAAAAATCTAGATACTTCCATACTAAATAATTACCGGCCAATTTCCAACCTGCCATTTAGTTTCAAAATTATTGAAAAAATAGTTTTTAACAAGGTAACTGATTTTTTATCGACAAATGGCTGTTTTGATAAATATCAGTCAAGTTTCCATGCTAACCACCGCACAGAAATAGCACTTATTAAGGTTTTAAACGAGATATGCCTCAACATGGATGCAGGCAAAACATCAATCCTGGTTCTATTGGATCTTAGCGCAGCCTTTGATACTGTCAATTATGACATATTACTGCATAGACTCGAACATTGGGTTGGATTGTCAGGCACGGTAATCAAGTGGCTTAGATCATATCTGGAGGAGAGAAGCTTCTTTGTTGCCACTGGTGAATACACCTCCACAGCTACGCCCTTGACCTGTGGTGTTCCCCAGGGATCGATTTTGGGGCCCCTATTATTCAATTTGTACATGCTGCCACTTGGACAAATCATTAAAAACAACAAGATCTCATATCATAGCTATGCTGATGACACTCAGATTTACCTAGCACTTTCACCAGATGACCATGGTCCCCTTGAATCTCTTTCTCAATGCATTGATCAAATAAATAGCTGGATGTCTCAAAACTTCCTACAGCTGAATAAGGACAAAACTGAAATTATCTTATTTGGGAAGAAAGAAGAGAGAATTAAGATTGCTAATCATCTAAACACAAAGGGACTTAAAGTAAGGGATGCCGTCAAAAATCTGGGTGTTTTAATTGAGAGTGATCTCAGCTTCATGAACCATGTGAAAGATTAAGACTTTTGAGAGTTAAGTATGTTTTGCTGAGACTACTTCTGTACTTATTGCTACTTTACTTAAGTAAATGTTCTGACTATATCTTCCACCACTGCAGTAAGCACAACACATCTTTGACTTGAGGGGAACTTTAACATGTAGCAGCTGTGTCACATACACTATACTGACAGCTTCTAAATATTCACACGGTGTTGGCCTTTCACGCATTTACAGTGTGGGAAAATGAACTATGTTCATGTACAAAGGGAGAACTTCTGCCTCAACAGGCTTCAATTCATCTGAAATAAAGCACCACATTTCTGTCATTGCTGTGTTTGTAAATGTCAATTTCCCTTTAATGTTTTCTGGTGCACAGCAGTCGCAAAAATCTCTCCCGAGCCGAGTGGAAATTCAGCACGAACTGGATCAAAATGAAACGGCACAGCCTGCGCGCCTGATCCCTCCATATGTTTCCATATAGATATCAAGCCATCGATTAGGGGAGTGCTGTCATCTAGTTGGCAGCGATTAGGCTGCTGGCTTTGGCACCCAGTCAACAACTAATTCACATGCTAATGTCTTCCAGATCAGGTCTCGCCCCCAAACTGGTTCCCCTTATTGACTTGATTCCCTGATTGGACAGATGGCCACCTTTCAATATCACAGACGTCTGTTTGTGTTTAGGCTCGGGGTACGGGGTTGTCAAGAGATGGTGTGGGGGGGGGGGATTCCCAAGCTTATGAATAAACAACAACAATCATCTAGATAAACAATAACATTATCTGGCGTCTGAACCTTGACGACGATCCATTATGGCCATTACTGTCGCATCATGTGCTACAGTTGGCTTTTAATTGCTCTTATTCGCTATTGAGGACGGGGGGGGGACTCCGACACTGTATCAGTCGACGCTCTTAATTGATTTGTCCTCGTGCTTGCCAAGACCGCAGTCAATACAGTCGAGTGCTCTGAAACCTATCAAAGCGGAGCGAGGAGTGAAGGCACGAGCACCGAGGACAAAACAGCTGCGGCTTGTGGAGAGAAAGAAAACAGCATTTCTGTTTCTCCCGACCCTCCTCCTCCTCCTCCACACATCTCTCCCTCACCTCTTGCTCTGCTCTTTCTCTCTTTCTCTCTCTCTCTCTCTCTCGTTCTCTCTCCGCTCTCTCCATTTTGTGCCTGGCAGCAATCTTTCTCAGGAGACTTTCTCTGCAGTTGTGTGAGGAGAATGTCAGGCCTGTGTAGTTAGGAGTGTGTGTGTTTCTATCTGTGTGAGTGCGTCTAACAGAAACGTCCCCTGGATGTGCTCATTAACAAAACACAAGTGCGTATGGCTCCCCAGAACAAGGCATTCTGGGTACCGCCACTGTCTATCTCGGATTTGTGAGTTCATAAGCAACTAATGAACAGATTCAGGCAAGAATACCGGGCACTGCACACACACACACACACACACACACACACACACACACACACACACACGTACACTAATAACGCCTTTAAATGACCTTTCATACATAACAGACACAAAAGAAAAATAATGAGTTGTTCAAGACTCTACAAACTTAATATTCAGATTTTGTGTGTGGATGGTCTGAAGCTCTGTGTTCTGGAAAGGAAAATAAAAAAAATCAGCTCTAAAGGTTTTTCAAAGTGCATATTCGGTATTTAATATTAAACACAGAGTGGTCTCCTGGTGGGCTGCAAAGACGCTCTGGGTTTGTGTGAAGGGAGTTATTTTCTCTCGCATTAATTTGTGTGACTTTCAATGAAAAAGTTAAAATTGTTCAAATCTTCTCACATGAAAAGTTGCATCGCAATTTTTTTCATAATAATACATAATTTTTGCAGTTGGCAAAACAATCTCTGCTCAAGGTCCATTTGGTATCTGTTAGCTGTCAATCATTCACACGATGGTCCTCGGCAGATGGAGTTTCTGCAGTGTTTAAATACAATTTTTGTATGTTCGTTACATCCCTATGACATTACTGTTAGGCCTTTCTTTGTATTAAGTTGATGATATTTTGTATCAAGATTAGAATAAGGTTTTAGTCATAGTGTCACCCAACTTTAAAGGAGTTTTATGCAACTTACTCAGCTTGCACAGCAGCTGGATTCACACAATGTCACAAGATCACATGAGAATCACGGGATGTCACAAGAAAATCCATCTTTTCAGACTTCAAGTAATGCGTTTGTGTACGGCAAGCCAGAGCACGGACCGATCAGCGTCCTGGGAGGAGCTACTGGCAGCTACGGCCGTGGTCTAGGTGTTGAGAAATACCTCATACAACCCCACTTCAAAACACCCAAACTATCCCTTTAAATACAGTCAGGTAGTAGTGCATCATTGGGACAATTCCAGTGTTATGGTCTCCTGCTTACTATACTCGTAAAGTAAGCACAAAGTTTGCATTCTTGAGGCAATTTGCATTTCTACTTGGGAAATCTTCATACCTTAATGATCACTGATGCATGTCAATGATACATAGCAATATGTGTGCATTATTGGTGTACCATGAAATGGAATTACCCAATTACTGTAAATGTTGTTACCTTGAATCCAGGATGATATATTTTTTTGTTTTTCAATCAAGTTGAATGTATTCTACAGCCTTATTCTGTAAATCTTTAGAACTGGAGAGTATTTCTTCTTTGAAAGAAGAGCAAAGAACGGCACTGAAGGTTTTTCTCGATGAAAAGATTTTTTCGCTCTTTTTCCCGATTGGCTTTGGCAAAAGTTTGATTGACAGATGGTTCATCCAATCATCTGCAAAGTATTTTTTTGAAAGTGCCTGCCCTTTTCCAAACAGTTTCTATTAACGTCTTCTCAGATGGTTCGGTGTAACAAACCATCTGGTGGGTAAAGTTAACAACTTGAACTTCCTTAAAGTTAGGGGGACTTGCTAAAGGCATTTTTCTTTTTTTTTTTAATTCAATGTAGTAAATTCAACAAAACGAGAAATTCCCATTACCAACAAAAACCCAATCCCCTCCTCTGCATAGGCCATAAAGGAAAAGGTACAGGATTTAGGATAATAAATCTATTGTAAAAAAGAGAGAGAGGATGAAATGATATCCATATTGATGGATCAAGAGAAAAAGTAAAGTCTTTCACAGCCTCTCCTCCAGTTTCCCATGAGCCAACAGTGGTAGACCTGGCTGCGTGTATCTTAGCAACTGATAGTTCATGAACCATAACATCGCTAGAGATAGATTTTAAAAAATAATGGTCAGAATGGAAGCAGAAGAGGCATTTTTTAGTCCATAATATGGGTCATGTTGCAAAAATGACCCACATTTCCCATAATGCAACTCAATAACATTTTCATTAAACCCACCCACATCATCAGGATTATTTTGTCAGACTCCAGTAGTGCTCTCATGACAAATAAAGTGACCTCCTGGTGGGAAATTAGTGAGAAAAACTACCCAGGTTGCATCTAATTAGTTCACAACATTTCATTCATATATACATGTATCAGACATTTCTTTGTGCTCATTGTGCACATCCTGTATAAACACAGTGTGGTATGTTGTGCAAGGTTCAGTAAAGCAAATATACGTCTCGGCATTCAATTTTAGTATCTATAGTGTGATGAAATGTATTTCAAGCTGTATTGATATGTATTTGAAAGCTGAGTATAGGCACTCATAAATATGCATTTTCACGTACAAAAGGAAACAATTTACAGTCAATCATATTGCCACTGTTCAAAACTAATCAGCGCATGGCCACAAATGGAAAAAAAAAAAAAAAAAAAAGAACACAGTAATCTCACATGCAATAAAGCGCTGTGTGTGAAATGAGCAGAACAGGTGCATAGGTGAACCAAGATAAATATAGCCTGGCTTGATGAAATAATTTCTCTGTCCTGGATAATAACTCATTATGTTAATCACGAGCCCTATTAATCATTTTCTCATTTGAACTGTCAGGACTGTGATTGTCATACGAGGAGATTGTGTGAAGTACAGCGAAAAGATTCGCCTTTTGCAATTCATCAAAGTCACATGGGCAAAAAAAAAAAAATGTCAGAGCGGAAACGCCGAAGCTGCTGCGATGTGTTTCGTCGTGGACAAACTCCTCATATCTTCAGAAGTAAAAAAAAAAGAGCAATGATAACCCACTCCGGCTGTTAGATCCTGATGGCGCTGTAACACAACAGCACAACAGGAAACATATTAGCAATAGCCAGGAGAGTGTGTGTCTCCGCATACTGTATGTGCTTTCCTATGCATGTGTGTGTGCATGTGTGTGTGTGTATGAGTGAGTGTGTGGCACCAGGCTCATATATTGTGATTGTCTCATTGTGCAGAATGCCCTACTGGGGTGGCCAGCTGTTCCTGTGCCCATAAAAAGGAGGCAGGGATGTCTGGTGGGATGAAGGAGGCTGCAGAGACACAGAGAGAGCCACACACACTCGCTGTAGAGAAGCAGATGTACGACACACACACACGAAATATACACATAAATAGCAGCGCAACACACACGTACTCTTGCACGAGCACACAAACTCCCACAAAAAGACGCAAAATACTGACAACTACAAAGTCACACACACACACACACACACACAAAACTCATGCAAAGACACACCCACAGTCATATACCTGGATGTACATGTGTTACAGCACTACACATCCAGATACAAACACAAAGACACACACACACACACACGCACCAGCAGCAGCAGCAGCAGGCGAGGTGGTGGAGGCGTTATCGGTCCATATCTGTGCTTGGAGCCACAGCAGTCTCCAAGGCTGCTATCAGCTCCCCCATTATCTCTGTCTGAGAGTGTGGAGGAGGAGGAGGAGGAGGAGGAGGAGGAGGACAACGATGAAGCCTGCCCCACCACCCCCCCATCAACCAGCTCCCCTCATAGCTCCCATACACACACACACACACATATTAACACACACTCACCAACCAACTCGTTAAGAGGGCGGAAATGAAATGTCTGTCCCCTGAGTCGCCCCGGTATAGCAGAGCTTTTGCTGCTGTGGTGGCACAAGTTTGGCGACGACAACAGGCATCCACTAATAAATCTGCAGACAGAGAGAAGGGAAGGAGATGGAAAGAAAAAAAGAAAAAAGAAATGGCAAGAACAGGAGTGAAAGAATAAGAGGAACGATGAGAGAGCGATAGAGGGGATGGTAGGGGGGAGGAAAGAGAGGGAGCAGTCTGCTGCAGCCGCCCCTACCTCAGGTCTCATTAACTTAATGGTCTCTGTGGATGGTGAAGGGCTGAGCAAGGATGGAGGGCAAGGGGGGAGGAGGAGAGGAGAGGAGATACTTTACAATGAAAGAGGTCTGCAAACAACAAAAGTGATGTTTCGTAGGGCTGTCAAAGTTAACACAAATTTGTTTTAACGCCACTAATTTCTTTAACTTTAACTAATTTTTTAAAGCTACAGTGAAGATACTGGCATCATATGAAACTAAAAAACCTAAGGAATCCATTGGTACCAACCATGTCATACTAGCTTGTTGCGAAGGAGGCTACATAACAATCCAAATTTACGCTATATTAGATTTTCAAAATAAAAGCATTTACATCAATTCACTACTAATATTGGCAACACTGATGATTGATTGGGTGCTAAAAAGTTAAATCTAAACTAGAGCTGTCGATGTTAAATGTTAAAATCTCTAATCGCCATTAATCGCATGATTGTCCAAATAGTTAATCATGATTAATTGCAAATTAATCACACATTCTTTTTCTCTGTTCAAAATGTACCTTAAAGGGAGATTTGTCAATTAACAACACAAAATAATGACTATGACTTGCCCCAAACTGCATGTGATTATCATAAAGTGGACATGTCTGTAAAGGGGAGACTCGTGGGTACCCATAGAACCCATTTACATTCACATATCTTGAGGTCAGAGGTCAAGGGACCCCTTTGAAAATGGCTATGCCAGTTTTTTCTCGCCAAAATTTAGTGCAAGTTTGGAGCGTTATTTAACCTCCTTTACGGCAAGCTAATATGACATGGTTGGTATGACATAGTACCAATGGATTACTTAGGTTTTTTTAGTTTCAAATGATCCAGTATCTTAACTCTAACTTTAAAACTGAGCCCTCTACAAGCTCCGAAAGATCGAATTGTGTTAACGTATTAAATAAATTAGTGGCGTTAAAACAAATTTGCGTTAAGGCGTTAATATTGCGTTAACTTTGACAGCCCTAGTTTTTTTTTTTCCATATGGGGTTTATTATATAAATCACATTGTGTATCTATCTCCTCTGTGCAGATGAAACACTTTCCATCAGTGTGCCACAGCAGCACTCATGGCTGCTTTGTGATGCTGACATGGCCGTCAGTGTTGACAGGGTATCAGCTGCTATCGTCTGGACTGTCCCGCCACTGGCGCCGCACTCAGAGGGGCTTCTGCGCCACCATGGAGACACTCAGACATACACATGAGACGGCTTAAAGAGAAGCGCTGTAGATGTAGAGCAGGTAGAGGGGCCTCCTTCTGGTACACAGCGCTGTTGAATCTTGACATAATGCCATTATTGTGTGTGTGTGTGTGTGTGTGTGTGTGTGTGTGTGTGTGTGTGTGTGTGTGTGTGTACGCCGGATGGTAATCAGGTTTGCCAAGACAAACAAGACTGCCATCAGCGAGTTTACCGAAAACGCTGCTCTCGCCGTGGCAACACATCAGCTATCCGCGTGTCACCCGCTGTATTCAAAATGTATTTCCGTGACGCTATTAATCAGTGGTGTCAAGTAAGTGTAGCGTGTAAAACAACCATTCAGTAATGTGAACTGGAATGGAAAGATCACTCCTCATTTTCTAACTCTCTGCTCTGGTCTGAAAACGCCAACAGCTGCTGATTTGCAGCATGACAGGGCACAGACCACTGAAAGAGACGGAGACAGACGCGCTGAAGAACAAGACAGATGACAGACCTCAAACTATTCTACATGCAACAGACTGCCACGTGGTTAAAAAAAGCAAACTGCAGAGATGAAAAGAGAGGGAGGGAGCTGACGAGAACAGTATTTAGCGTAGTGGGACCGACGGAGGGGAGAAAAGTGACACCGCTGGACCCAGTACGAGAAGCAGAAAAGCTATAATTCATGAGAAATGTACAGTGAAATAATTTGTCATCTCACCTTGATCACAGCTGCGTGGGTCTAGAGGAGGTGGAGGCATCTTTAGAGAATTGCTTATCCACCATTACAGCAACTCACTACATTCAAGTTTGCAATTTCACACGCAAGGTTTTCTGTAAGTTAATGCGACACAAGCAAACAGATACACACATGCACTCTCTCTGTCTCTCTCTCTGCCTCACACACACACACACACACACAAATAGAGCCACACTGCAGGGACCATCTGACAAGGCCAAAGTGATGTTGGTTTCAGGGGACCGTGAGTCGGTCCCTCCACAGATGGGCCGGGGCCCTGCACCCTCTCCCTAATGCTCCATTCTGCAGCTGTGTGAGATTAGCTAGGTACCATCAATGCTAATTTGTGCTGATACAACCAAAACTTTTATTGAGATGAGGAAAAAAAGGAGATAAAACACACACACACACACACACCCATGGTACAACAAAGATGTCTCCTTGAGTCTGCTGCAGAGGCTGCACTCGAGGTGTACTCTGCACAGAGGCCAAGGTGGGTATTTACTGTAAATACATTATTATTAATGATTGTTATAGCTTGATGTTATGATCATTTCTAGGTATTTGAACGATCTTCTCAAGCTTTATACGTCACATACCAACATTTTACACATATATTACAGCACAGTAATGTCCGAACAGTGTGCAGTGCTGGTCTTGTGTGTTGTGTTTGGTCAATGTATTCATGTATTTTAACATTATCTCTGGGAAAAAAGATAAACCCAGACTGTATCATTGGAAAAGTAGAAATGTTAAAGTGTTTCAGATTGAGCACAGCAGTGTGCAACTGGTTCAAACAGAATCCGATCATATGAACCATGTGTGTGCCACGCAATGACGAATTTGGGGGTCTTATAAATTATTGTATAGTTTTGAATGAAGTGTTTCATTTTGCAAAAGATCTGAGGTGTTCTGCTACTTTGTTTTCAAAATCGTGCTAAAGCAATCGTAAAAAACCTGCAACCACATGTTAGGCTCTGGCTATAAAACATTTGGTTAAGGTTAGAGGAAAAATCATGGTTTTGCTCAAAGAATGAAAAAGTAAATATATCCCAGCTTGTGCTCAATATATAACCAAGACCTTAACCAAGTGCTTTGAACTGCCTAAACATAACCATGAAAACCTTATTCATGCTTTAATTGATACTGTAGGAAATCAAATTAAATGCCAGCAGGCTAAAGCTGGGTTTAGCTTTTTCTTAAAGGTGGAAAGGGACTCTGCGGATCGAGTGAAGTTCGGTAACTCATTCCACCACCGGGGGACTACGGAGGAGAAGAGACTAGCTTGCGACTTAGGGCCCTGTTGGGATGGGAGTACAAAGCGCCTTTCATTGGTCCAGCATAGTGGGTGGGAGGGAGCGTAGACCTGGATGAGGGAGTTCAGGTAGGCGGGAGCCGTTTCCGTTGCTGTTTTGTAGGCGAGCAACAGGGTTTTGAATTTGATGTGAGGGGCAACTGGGAGCCAGTAGAGGGATATGTTGTTGAATGTGCATGCAGGGATAGGAGGCCTGCCAGTAGGGAGTTGCAGTAGTCAATGCGTGATATTACAAGAACCTGTATCAGGAGTTGGTTTGCATACTCTGACAGGTGGGGTCGGATCTTCCTGATGTTGTACAGGTCAAATCTACTCGGCCGAGCAATTGAGGCCAGGTGAACCTTAAAGGTTAGCTGGTCGTCAATCATGACAGCCAGAGTCCGGGCATTAAAGTAACAGTTTGACATTTGGGAAATACCCTTTCTTGCCAAGAGTGTGATGCATCTTAAAACAGCTAGCCTGGTTCTGTCCAAAGATAACACAATCTGCCTATCTGCCCTCTAAAGATCACAAATTAACGTGTCATATCTTGTTTGTACCATTCTCATATCCGTACAGTGAGCATACAGAGTGGTATCAAGCTTGTCTAACTCTCTGAAGATAGAGAATTAGCATTTTGTGTGTGTGGTTAAAAAAAGGGCCTAAAGGGTCAGAACTCTTGAACCAAACTCCCAGCAGCCTTTTGAGCTGATTGTAAAGTAGACTAACAATGCAAGGATTAATATGCATACATATGTATGATGAGTGCAAATCCTCTCGCCACCTCTCACACATCATTACACATCACTCCATCCCATTTTCCAGTCAGCATCGGTTGTTTACCGTCTAATAAAGCAATGTTCTTGAAAATATCTCCTAAAAGGTTCAAAGACTGACTTGTGTTTTTGTTACTGTGAAGAACAGAATGCCATTTATTACAGTTTATTTTGTGTCACGGCAGAATTTTAGCTTTGTAACGCTACAAACAACTCTTTACACATGATGCATTTATTCATTTTCTTTCCTGCATTGAAACCCATCAGACCTGCAAACCTCATCAACTCACATACACAGTTTTTCTCTTTCTCTCACACACACACACACACACACCACATATGGCTAACCCTAATATGGTAACTCTGACTGAATACATTATTTATCATATGCATAATGTCTCCCAGCTAGCCTATTTTCCCCCAGATAAGTAATATACAGTGTAATGTCATTGGCACGCGCACTGCAGTAGGAATAATGGGGAGGTTTGTTCACTTTATGAAATACTATTCATCACAACAGACAAACAAATTTGATTTCAGCTGTGGATTATTCACTGGCGGAGATTGATATTGTTTTCATGCAAAACCAATAAAGAGGCATCATGCGAAGGTTTTGATTACATTATCAGAGCTACAAATACAGTTGGTAATAACAGCGTACTAGTGCCGCATGACTGAATCATCGTACAGCATGGTATATTCCTGGGGGTTTTTAATGTTGCAGAACCACAACAATAAGTATGACTGAATAGCCTGAACCTGCCTTCTGACATGTAGTACGCAGTGTTACGGGGTACTGCTTTTATACAGGTGCTTGGTAAGCATCTATATATCTACGTTAAATCAAAGGTTAGAGTGAGGTGTCTGTCTAAAGGGCTATTATAGGTGATAACAGCTTGGCTTAATATATCATTCAGTGCAAAAAATGCTTTGCTACAGTCTCCAAATTAACAATATGTGTAGGACAGTGACTCTGGACAGCCCAGTCGCACAGTAGTTTGTGAAATATTCATGAAATTAATGTATTGATTTGTGTACATAGGCACATTACGTAATCCTTGTAATTGTGAACCGGGAAGTATAAAGAGCAGTGAACGCCGTGTAGGAAGGAGGTCGGGGTGGATGGATGGGTCAAAAAACACTGGACTTTTGCCCAGGAGAACGGTGATGGTGTCCCTTGTGAAACCACAATTGAAGGTTGATTCATTTGTCACATAACTTCCATACTTAAGTTGCAGTTGTTATCTAAACCCAAACTGCGATTTTTTCCTAAACCTAACTAAGTTGTTTTTGTCGCGTTACTCCCGTACTTTTTAACCCAAACAACGATCTTTTTCTAAAGTTATCGAAGTCGTTTTAGTCACGTAACTTCCGTACTTAAAGGCAGGGTTGACAATGTTATCCAGTATACACTATTTGTTATATTGGTTGAAACGGTCTTTACACCCCGACAGAGATCCATTACTGATGAGCTCTGAAAGAGGACCGGAAAAGAGCCGTCATCTGTAGCTGCTGTAATCCTGTAAAAATGTCTACCCATCACTGCCTCACGGTCCGCTTGGAAAGAACCAATCAGATGCCTCCTTGCTGGTACTCTACCCTTGGCGTGCACCAGCCTGAACTCAAAGTACGTCGCCGCACGATACTAGAGAATGGAAGAGAAAACTCAGCCCTGCAGTAGCACTGCCGCGGTTACTTGTCATGAGGTAACGTTGTTGAGTTGAGGTCCTCTCTCCGCTCTGTGTCTGTGAAGTAGTTACGATGCTGCGGTGCTCGTGCATGTGTGTGTGGGGGGGCGTTGCCTTGGAAGGAGCCCCGAGGGGAAGGGGTAGGGGGGGGTGTTTAGAC
>CAKAOI010029133.1:0-19483 GCA_916701655.1 Sebastiscus albofasciatus
ATGGATGGAGGAGAGGATAGAGGGGAGAATGGAGGGAGGATGGAGGAGAGGATGGATGGAGGATGGAGGGAGGATGGAGGGGAAGATGGAGGGGAGGATGAAGGATGGAGGGAGGATGGAGGGGAGGATGAAGGATGGAGGGAGGATGGAGGGAGGATGGATGGAGGATGGATGGAGGATGGAGGAGAGGATGGATGGAGTATTGAGGGAGGATGGAGGAGAGGATTGAGGGAGGATGGAGGGAGGATGGAGGAGAGGATGGATGGAGGATGGAGGAGAGGATGGATGGAGGATGGAGAAAGAGGCAGTGCTGTATCAGCCGCAGGCGTCCATCCATCCATCCATCCATCCATCCATCATCCATCCATCCTCCCCTCCATCCATCCATCCATAGGAGCATCACTTGCACTTGGAGTTGATTACTTTTAGATCCCAGCAGCTTGAGCAGCCTGCAGTATTCAAAGAGCATATGGTGCATCTTTTTGTATAATTCATAGCATTTTCAAGATTCAAGATTCAAGCCCTTTATTGTTATTGTGTAGTACAACGAAATTAGATTGTGACAATCCCATAGGTGCTAAAAAAGATAATACAATAACATTTTTATATTATGTGTGTGTGTGTTTGTGTCTGTTTGAAGGGGTTACACTGCATTAAGGAATATCAGGTTATGTTTCTGAGTAGAATCCTTTACATGACAAACTGCAAAATGATTTTACTCTCTGTGTCATTTAGAGGTTTGCTATAGGCTAAATAAATCACTTTTGTAACCTGGACATTTATAGTACAGGCGAGGCTTGGTGTCATCATGAAGTATCCTCGTATCTCTCACAGATGCAGCTATTTCAGTTGAGCTGACGTTCATGTGATATCTGATCCAAATATATATAATACGTTCTCTTTATGTGGACGACAGAGCCGCTGCTTAGAAAAGATGTTATGTATGTACAGTATATGTGTTTAAGAGTAGATATATGTCATATATGACCATCTAGCCTCATTCAATGCCAAACACACACCCATTATCCACATCACACACACACACGCGTACATTCTCACATAAGATAATAAGATAAACTGATTCCATACATGACAAATGTAAGTTTAGATAAATACTTCCCATTAAAATAAATGCATTACTGGATATTGTAAATACGTTTCTGTGATTTGCATTTCCTGGTTTACCACTGCAGAGAAAGTGTGCTATACAGACTTAGTGTAAGAAAATATTTATACACTTGAGAATCGCAATATTTTGTGATACTTCGATTCGATTACTGATATAGGCAAATATTAATTATTTTGCTCAGATTGCGCAAAGGTAGGTCTGTGATGTTGGATGTTATAGGGACTGTGTTACATGCAAATGCAGATCCCGCTGTTCTGATTGCATAAAAAACGTTAACTGTTTTTATTCAGATATTATGAATATACAGTATGTGTTCTTTATACTATGACAATTTTCCTAAAATTAGATTGAAAAAGATTTAATATATCACATTGTTTATAGTATCGCAATATACTGTATAGCAATATATAGAATCGGAACCCCTGTATCATGATACGTATCGCCAGATTCCCCCTATACAGACTGGTAGCTCCAAAACTGGCATGGCATTTCAACTCATACCATATCATCATATCATGAAAGACAATTAGAGCGACAGTTCAGTGATTTCAAGCCATCACTCTCTACCATATATATGTATATTTCTCTCCAGTGTGTAGGCTATTAGTCAGTGTGTTTGGTCGAGACTTTCCTGACAAGAAACAACAACAGCATTAATGGCTTCTTGCAGTCAACACTGTTGTCTTTTAACTGTCTTGATAACATCATCAAGGGGATTTTTCCTTCCAGAGCCACAGAGGACAGTAGATCTCATAGTGTCCTCACTGTCCTGACACATTCTGCCTCTTTGTCCCTCCAGCAGCCACATCCCCATTTCCCCCAAACCATTCATTGTCATTCTCTACCTGTCCACCAGATGCTCTCAGACTTTTCTACCTGCTTCAGTCACCTGACTCCCCCATTCACCTGCTCACACGTTTCAACTTTCCCTCATCAGCCCTGCAGTAGGCTATATAACAGGCTCATTTCCACTCATTTACCCCCGTCATGTGTCAAAGTTGCTGTGTTGCTTCTTGCCTTTTGCTTTCAAGTCTCTGGTACCCTGTACCTGCCTGATCCATGGACTGATGATTCTCTGCCTAACCCCTTTGGATAAGTTTCCCTGTTTGAACTGGCCTCCTTGTTTTGACCCTCACATTTGGATCGTATTCCTTGACAGTGCCCTTAAAATATAGTGATGTCAGAAAACACTGAATATTAAGAATCATTTTTGTAAAAGATGCATGCCTTATGGAAGGATCTCACACAATGTCATCCTGCCAACAGGGACCAAGGTTCAGAGAACACTCATGTGGGTCATTTTAGGCACTGTTGTGGTGGTTTGATCGTCCTTGCCAACCCTGGCCACCCGAAGGACACACAAAGAGAGAGACAACAGCATTCAAAGTCTCTATTAAAATACACGTTTTACTTTTTTCACCTGGTGCAATAAAAATGATTTTGTGTCATATCTGTCAGTGCTGTTATAACTGTTTTAATATCAGCATTACAGGCTGCTCCCTGGCTTGACCCAGGCTAGACTCTTATTATAATCTAAGTGGTTACTTTGGGGATTCAGTTTTCAAATATAGCCTGGGTCTGAGATAGGAGCTCCTCTTGGAATGCAGTAATTGTATGGGGATACACCTCCTGCCTTTAAAAGCCCAGAGGGACTGATTAGTTGAGAAGGTAGACTACGACTTAATTACAGTCGAGAACACCATTGGTGAGCAATGTAGGATTGACTGCATGCATTGCTGATATGCCAGACTTCTGGCATACAGTTGGTGAGACAAAAAGAGTAATTTATAATAAGGATGTGTGGTCTGGCAAGATATGGCACAGAAAGTGTAAGCGAAAATAGACAAGAAAAATAGACTTTATCAATTTAATCTAACACAGTCATATTGTGGATCTGGCATCATCTTGTGGTTAAATTGGGAAAGGCAAATTATTGGCTAAACTGGTTTCTATTAACTAAAAAACAACTTTATCTGCAGACTATAATTTCGTCCTCTTTTTATGTTTTCATTTAATGTTACAAACACTCAGTTATGTTCTGCATTTAATAGTCCTTCTTGCTGGTAGCCATCAGGCTCCACAACCAAGGCTGACTCCCACATGAAATCTGCACTATCTGGAGTATCTGGACTATCTGCATCTATCTGCACTACCTGCAACCACCTCTCCTAACCACGGGTGCACTTTAAACTTTAAACTTACTTTACACTACATCCCATATACCATTATAAAGACTGCACATATTACATCTATTTATTGTGCACTACATTGTTTATTGACAGACGGTATACGCTATGTCCATTCACTATGTCCATTCACTATGTATATTCTGTATTTCTATTTATTGTTTTATAATCTTTTTGTACACCTGTACCTCTGTATCTGCGTTTTGCTGCTTTGACACCTGAATTTCCCCCCGGGAATTAATAAAGGTTCATCTTATCTTATCTTATCTTATATGATGACCTTTGCCATGTCTGCACTTAACACTCCACTAATCTAGATCTACTATGCAGCTAATGCTTACACAGTACATTTAAACGGGAGGTTATCTGTATTCCTCTGTAGTTGTGAAACAGAGTCCATGCAGTGCAGACTGGTGCAGACAGCACTAATATAAGGTTTGGACAGTAGAGGGCGCTGCAGCAGCAGCAGCGTTGAAACAGACTGTCACTGACAGGCTGGCGTGTGCTATGTTCAAAGACATCATGTCAATTAGCCATAACGATAAATTCAAACCAAGTTTCTCGTAGGTCAGGGGTCAGCAACCTGTGGCTCCTGAGCCACATGCCACTCTTTAGCTCCTCTCCAGTGGCTCCATGGGGATTTTTAAATTAATAACTGTTTTTTGTTTATATTTTCATTTTTATTTATCATTGTTGTAGGTCTATGGTATGATAGAGTATCAGGGCCACATGGAGGAAAAAAAATAGAGAATTTAGAGAATAAAGTCATAGGTTTACGAGAAAAAAGTCATAGTATTATGAGAATAAAGTCATAATATTATAAAGTAGAAATTTTACGTGTTATTTTCTTTTTTTTCCCCTAAAGTTATGACTTTATTCTTGTTATATTACAACTTTTTTTCTCGTCAAATTATGACTTTATTCTCGTAATATTACGACTTTTTTTTCTCGTAAAGTTCTGACTTTATTCTCGTAATATTACGACTTTTTTCTCATAAAGTTATGACTTTTTTCTCATAATATTATGACTTTATTCTGTAAATCTCAGATGTTTTTTCCCTCAATGGGGCCCTAATACTCCGTAGTACATTTGCTCTTTGGCCCTCACTGCATTAAACTTATATACTATATAATTAGACTATAAACTGTGTTACCTTCATCACAATGCTCAAAGGTTTTGTGGCTCCAGACAGATTTTTTATTTATTTTTTTGACGAAAACGGCTCTTTTGATAGTAAAGGTTGCTGTAACCCCTGTCGTAGTGTGTCCCCAATTTTTGGCAGAAGTTGCAAACCACCCACTCTTAGAAATACTTTGGCAAGTAAATGTAATGGTTGAATGTAAGTCTGCATGTCATCCAAAGATATTTAAATTTCCTATGTGCGCGTTCACTTGGCATGTGAACGACTGTCTGGTCAGAACCTGAACGCACCAGAGCCAGACTGTTGTCAATAGTGATGGGAATTTCGTCTCTTTTTAGTGAGCCAGATCATTTGGCTCAGCCTACCAAGAAGAGCCGGCTCTTTCGGCTCCCAAACGGCTCTTCGTTTTACCACTTCTGCCTTTTATAATTCAGCCAAATTTAGCGCTGTTTTGACCTATGATTAGTATGTGTGCACATATATCACTTCAATTATTAAATTGAATTATACTAAACCTTATAATTTCCAGAATATCATAATTTTACATGCAGCTTCGTTTCCGACTGTCACTCATCTTGTCTGCTATTCGCGCACCGCACTCCTCTCTCTCTTTCTCTCCTCCTCTTCCTCCTGCTCAGTACCTGTAGACCGTCAGCGCGCCATGCACAACCCGCCCCACCCTGCTTGATGGTATGATCCTTGTCTGTCATCACCTGATTGGTCGCACGGACGTCATTAACACAACATTCAGCCACAGTCAGTGCATGGAGTGCCCGTGGCGCGGAGAAGATCATCCTATCATTATGCCTTGAATTAATTAAAGAAAAAAAAAAAAAAAAACGGCTCTCGGACGGGAGCCAGCTCTTATGGTACGTGTCCACAGGGGCGTTTTTTATCACGAGGGGACGCAACGCTTCCCAGCTGCTTACATAGACAATGAATGGGGAGCGTGGAAAGCACGGAGCCTGTGGACACGTACCATGAATGTTCACTTAAAAGAGTCGGCTCAATGAACCGACTCGTTCGCTACCGTCACATCACTAGTTGTCAATAGAAACGTGTCAAAGCTCTAAACTCACCAAACGGCTGCTGAAGACAAGAGAAGACGAGTTCTGGGTTTATCTTTGTCTCTGCGATAAAAGGGTAAGATTCACTTCAGCTTATTGCTCGTCATAAGCAATATTAAGTACTCAAATGCCTACGAACGCAACCTAATCTCGGTTAACACAGCTAACGTTAGCTAACAGTTAACACCATGACAACCTGTTGTCTGAACCGCGGCTAGCAGTTAGCTAGCTGGTTAGCAGTTAGCTGACTGTCATCTGTGAGTTTAGAAGCTGAAGTTAGTTTATTAAAACCAGATGAAACTAGCTTATCAGTCTGTAAACATATAGGGTAGACTGTTTGCTAAACTGTTCAATAAACTCACTAATGTCTGTAGCTTAAACTGAATGGTCACGTTAGTCTGAAGTTAGCAATAGAGCTAATGCTAATGCTACCACAGTGCTATTGTTTTGTTAGCTCACCTTCTATTGTTTCTACTGCTACTACTGTCTTATTGTAGGTTATATTTCTATTTTAATGGTGGCCTACGATCAGCTGATCCACTCCTATGTTGAATTATGAATTATTATGTCGTTTTAAACGCATAATATTGCCTCAACTACTCTGAACTGGTGGCTATTGACATGACACAGACACTAGTGTGTTTCAGTCCTAATCATTATAATGGCATGGCCAGCCATCCTCTGTATGCAAAGGAGGACAAAGGAGGACGGTCTGCAGGACAGATAACAATGCACACAGTGCACTTTCATAGACTAAGCTACTGGAGTTACCCTGCACTATATCATTTTGAACAGTCTCTTCTGCACTATACTCACTTTTTAATAGTCCTGTATCACAGTTGTTGCCCTGCACTATATTCAGGTTTAACAGTTTTCTTCATCTCCTTGTATTTTTATATCTGGTATATTTTTTTGTACTTTGTACTTTGCACTACTAACATTTTTACTGCCTTTTTACTAACATGTTTTTGCACTATGGAACTGTGAAGCTGGAAACTTGAATTTCCCTCGGGATTAATAAAGTTATTATCTATTTATCTATTTGTCTATTTATCTATCTATCTATCTATAATAATGGCATCGTGGTGAACATCGTTAGACAGGGGGGGAAAGTACATTTACTCAAGCACTGTACTGAAATATAGTTTAGATGTAGTTTGTACATTTAGATGTACATGTACTTTACATTTGCATCGGGATCAGGTTTATTTTGCCACGTACTACATACGTCTATATAAAAGTCAAGTGATCTGGAAGTTGTAAACAATACAAATTGTGCAAAGAAATAAATACTGAATGGATGAACATGGTCCGGATGACTTATGTACAGTATGTACATGTAAAGATGTCTTTATACTGTATGTACAGTGAGTAGGATTTGTATTGACATACAATTTGCTACTTTGGACTTCTTCGCCACATCATTTAAGAGAAAAATATTGTTTTTTGAACTCCAATAAATCGTAACGTTAGTTATAAGTTACTTTGCAGATTAATATTTATCACCTTGCTAAATGTGATGACTTGTTATAGGTCAAAATGCCCATCTGTATAAAAAATAGACATTTAGAGCTGTAACAGTTAGTCAACTAATCGATTAGCTGAGTGACAGAAAGTTAATTGGCAAATCAAATAATTGTTTAGGTAATTTTTTATTATTTTTTTCAAGTAATCTACCAAACATTTGAGGGTTCCAGATTCTCAAATGTGAGGAGTTTTATTGATTGATTGATTGATTGATTGATTGATCGATTTTTTGATTGACTTTTTACCTTTTCTTGTCTTGCAATATAGTACATTTAATGTGTTGGGGTTTGGGATTGTAGTTTGGACAAAACAACCAAACTCAATTTTGGTTCTTGAAAGTTATGATGGGTATTTTATTTTATTTTTTACTGTTTTTCTGATGTTGTGTAGTTCAAGTGATTAATCAATTAATTAAAAAAGTGCCAATAAAGCTTACTTGAATTTTTAAATTTGATAACGTAAATAAAATATTACGGTATGACTTTTACTTGAGTATATACAGCGATGGTACATGTAGTACTTTTTCTAAGTGCATCTTCCACCCATGCCAGTATGTATTTATAACATTCACCTTGCATGAGTAAACTGTTTATTGGCTTTGATCACATGTTAACTTTATACTTTATACTGCCAAGTAGTTTGCTGATCCATAACTTGCCAGGACATTTCTTGCAAACTAGAATAAAAATTTAAGCGGTGCCAATTACCCCTGACGCAGGACTGTCCATCCCTGATGGTGAGCTGAGTCAAATTTGTCTGCTTGAATTCAAGGGGCCGCTGTCTTTTCTCTGTCCATGTTGTAGAGGATGCTGGGGTATATCTGGCAGTATGTCTACACGTCCTTCCTGAGATACTGGCTGAAGTGGTTCCTCAGACAGGTGACAGGGACATGTGAGCTGCAGAGAATATGCTCTGGATACAAACCAGGGGCTACAAGGACGACAAAAGCAGGTGAATTGAATAATCCCAAATCTGGTTTACTTTTCTTGCTTAGTATAATTTTTTTTCTATTATATTAATCGGCCTCTCCTTTGTCCTGTTGTAGAATATTCTCTCCGGTCATCAAAGAACAAGGTAAGAAAAATATTAACTGTCAGTTTTTTAGTAGATAATGGGTTATAAGGATGGTTTTGTTTCTGATATAAAGGATTGCTCCTGTGCAATTTCCAGGGTCATATCTTTTGGCTTCTGGAAATCGAGAATGTGCTTGAATTTGTTTTAATGTCATTACAAATTAAACATCCATTTAATCTGTTTGTTTTTGTTTAGAGGATATCAGTTGAGGCTCTGGGAATTTGAGAATTTGGCAATTTAATAACTAAATAATGATTCTAGTCACCTAATAATAAAAAAAAAAAAAACTTTGTTTCATTTCTAATAATTAGATAAAGGGCTTTATTCTCACAAAATACAAGAAAAACACGAGTACACATAGAAGAATGTAAATAATATATAATCGTAGGCTACACATACTGTACAAACCATAAATCTTAAAAAAACAGGCAACACATGTCATGTACCGTTTATACAGTATAAATGTTGTAGGACAGTAATGGGTCATACAAGCATGTTTCTTAATCAAAATGCAAAGATGAGAGTTCTTAACAGACACACCAGAAACTATTTTTCTGTTTACAGTGAGACTGTTTTACAGTCTCCATTGTCATGAAAAAAAATCTCTGTTCCCAGACTGTTTGAATCTGGACTGTGAGATGACAAGCAGTCTTTGTTGGGTGGACCTGAACAGTATTAATACGATCAGAATTGCAGAAATATTACATTGGGTCTTCGAAGACAAACAGCAAGTGTAGCGAGCCAGTATTAAGATGCCAGGATTAGGGTAATGTGATCACTTTTTGTAGATCTGGGCAGTAATCTCACTGCAGAGGTGAGATAGAGGCCAGATTAATTGATAGTTTAAACTATGTGGGCCCACAGAGAAGTGTAAAGGAAACGCCTCTCGCTTAACTACTGACCTGTTCATTATCTGTTGTATGTGTGAACTCCAATAAAAACATATCCTGTGAGTTTAATCAGTCCTTATCTTTCAATACACTTGCCCAGCTTAGATAAATTGACTCTACATGTCATTTATAGCTACGTAAGCATTTTCCAATCAACAGTCCATTCAATGCAGAAACAGAAGTGCTTAGTCATCTTTTTCATTGTGTCTGAGGTCGACTTTGAAAGGTGGTTTTTCACTGTGGCTGACAGTATAGATTATATAGTAGCCACTGTGCCAATTTTCTGTCTAGTCACTCGCTGTGTCATTACTTCTCTGTGACTACCTCCTCTTCCTCTCCTGTGCTTTCCTCCTCTGTAGGTTTTAAGAGGAGCTTTGGAAACCAGCAAGGATAATTTGGAGCAGTGTGTGGATCAAATTATGAAAGCGAAGAATGTCAAACCCCAGAAAGATCCACTGTAAGGCTACTTCTTATCTGTTATTTGGTCACCAGCAATTATTTTTATTTCCAAATCATATTAAGTGTCGTGTAAGTGTAATTTTCGAATCAATGTGTTAATTATTTGTTTAATCTCTCTACCTGTTTAGGTTCAAGGAAAGCCTACACATCTGTCTGTTACAGATAACAGGAAACAGCAGCCTGTATAAATCTGTGGAAGACTTGAGAAAAGAAATCTTCAACTCGGATGACCAAGGACACGAGGCCATGCTGTTGAAGGTTTCCTGCTTCTTGATACAGCTGTTCATTTGTTTTAGCCGCATGGTTATGGTTTCACACAACAAATACGTATATGTCCAAAGTAGGTAGATAGATAGATAGATGCATGGATGTACTTTATTGATCCCAAATTGGGAAATTATTGTGTTACAGCAGGAGGATATCTACGTAATGCACCGGAACAGTAAATAAAATGTATATTTCAACACTAGAGAAATATATCCATATAATACACAATATAAAGAATATTGGAAAACACTATAAATATACCCAACTACTACAACTAGCATAAAAAAAATCTATATTATAAACATAGAATAACCTACTATATACATTAGCAAAGTGTGCAATAACATACAATATACATTAGCAAAGTGGGCAATTTATAATGTTTTGTTTTTAAATACAAAATAATTGAGGTAGTGCAAATGTAGATGTGTAAAATTCAACATGTGAAAGATTATTACAGGAGCAAAAACAGAATGGAGTTTGTTTGAGACAGAAACTATAAAGCTGAGAGTTCCCTGTTAGACAGAGGTGAGGTTGTAGAGAGTTATTGCTTTCCTTGTAACAGCATCAGCTGAATCAATTGTTCGTGGAGAGGGTGGTCAGGCTTATCCGTGATGGATAACAGTTTGTTCAGTGTCCTCCTCTCCACCACAACTTCAAAAGTGTCAGGCTTGCAGCCAATTACGGAACCGGCCTTCTTAATCAGTTTATTAAATCTGTTGGTGTCACCGGCTCCAATGCTGCTCCCCCAGCAGACTACGATGAAGAACAATGCACAAAGTATATGTATGTCTGGATCAGTCTATGAACTTTTGTGATTTCACTAAGATGCCATGCTAACATAGACGCAGCAGAAATAGTTAAAGCTTTAGAAGAAGGAACCACATTTATTTTCTGAGATTTAAGTGAGTTAGGTGGCACATTAAAATAGCATGATTTAGATTAAAGCATAGAAAGTATTGATTATAAATCCAAAATGTAATGCACAAAATCATTGTACATGTAACTCAGTACAGTGGCAATTAAAATGTGTAACCTTAGAATGATTTGTTCTCTCAGCTGTGGGACCTGTTGATGCCAGCAGTCAAACTGGAGTCGAGGATCACCAAACAGTGGGGAGACATTGGATTCCAAGGAGACGACCCCAAGACCGACTTCAGAGGAATGGGCATGCTGGGCCTAATCAACCTTGTGTGAGTCCTCAATGAATAACAATGAGACTTTATTAACTACATTGTGAAGAACTGCAGATAGTATCAGTACTGACCATTAATACCATCTACTGTCCTATCTACGCTATCACCATTTCTGTTATCTATGACGGAAATACCATTGTGTCTTTAAGGAGGGCTAACATTAGCAAGCTCTCTTGTAAACAGACGGGGAGCTGCAGTGTTTGTGAGAGATAACAAATATTACAGCCTCTCTAGCTTAATCATCATGGTAAATGTGTGTGCTAGCTAATGATATAGGCCGAATGACTAGTCTGTTATGAACGTTGTCATCACTACCGCATTGTAATGTGGGATATTTATGCCGTCATAGTGTCCAGCGTCGCATACTGGTGTAGTTCACCGGTAGTAGCATGCAATAATACACATACTCTTGGTTTCATACCAAGGTTTCGGACATACTAAAAAATCTCACATACTGTTTTAGCATACTAAATAGCACGTTACTATGGAATTTCGGAAGCAACCGTAATGACCCTTTTGTCTTTTATATATTCCTTGCACTGCAACAAGGCCTATAGTAAGAGGGTTGGACATGGGTCTTGGGGTATGGGGTATAACACATACGCAGTGTAACTGGAGCTGCGGTCGTGCGTTGCTATTGGCTCAATTTCGGCGCGTGTGTTGTACCGCAAAGATATGATGCACGTGTGACATCTCCTCTTTTCACCTTCGTTACACTACAACAGTGAAATGGACTTTAGGAGCCTGAAAATTCAATCCCAAAGTGACATGGAAATCCATACAATCAGCTAGACTTCATACCCTACATATAACCAAGGAAAAACTGCAGCAAAGGTTATAACATACATTTGCATCACTATAATAGATGTTAAAACTTGAGATGTAGAAATATGTGTCCAAATACATATTCACATCACCATCTGTTTTCAGTTTTTTAGATGATTTGCACACATAATCATTGCCATATTTAGAACCTTACTCTTGGAAAAAGCTGCATTGTCAAACCTTCTAGGATCTATTGTATGTCTAAAGATTAACCAGGCACATATACACTGAGGCTTCACAGATCCCTGTTAATGATTTATCTGTGTGGAGTCATGCATGTGTGTTTACGTCTCGCCGTCTAGCCTATATTGTAACTTACTGTCACTTCTCAGACAAATGAAAGCCTTGGCGGAATATTGAGAGAAAGAAGTACATCGTCCTCTTGAGTCTTCTCAAAAGAAAAACAGACACTCGTAGCTCACTAGAGAGCGTATCATTAAGGCTGAGTCCTTACCACAGCGGCCTGGGTTCCAGTCCAGCCCCCTTTGCTGCATGTCATCCCCTCTCTGTCCCTTGCCAAAAAATAATCTTAAAAAACAAACACTGAAGAGTCCATAGACTGCAACGTGTGGACAAACAGGTGACAATTGTGCCTTTGTCAGATCATTAGAATATACAGCAAACTAGTACCCTCACAGATGAACATTCATTTATTTAGTCTACAAAAGATGGATTTAATAAAAAAGTTTCATAAAACATTCTCCATAAGAAACAGTGGCTGAGACTACTCCATCAATTGAGCATTGCACTCTTATAACATTATCGAATTCACAATGGACAGTTTTTAAAAAAAATAAAACAATCAAAAACGATTCAGCAGAACCAGCGATATCATCTTTTTTGTTGCACGCATTTTTCTGATTTGTCAAAACCTGGCTTTAAATGGTTACGATTACTGCCAGTTTGTACAAGATTACTGGTGAACATGATCTCATTTGTAGATTAAACTAGTATAAGCTAAGTATAGGATTGCTTTACAGTAAACAATAATTATACTGAAATGTTTTTGCCACAGTTTTTTCAGTGAAAACTACACAGAGGAGGCTCGTCAGGTGTTGTCTCATGCAAACCATCCTAAACTCGGGTAAGAGACATTCATACATGTACAGTATTAATATCTATATATTTTCTTGTCAGTATTGCGGCAAAAGTTTGATCTTCCTAAAGTCGCTTTCGGCATGCACTTTATGCTAGTTTATGTATTCCTCATATTTCAGGTATTCATATGCCATCGTTGGGATCAACTTGACAGAGATGGCCTACAGCCTCCTGAAGAGTGGTGCTTTGAAACCCCATTTCTACAACACAGTACTGGGCACACCTGAGCTCCGGCACTTTCATCAGCTATACTGTGAGTAAATAGACCACATAATTTTTCTATTGTTTCTCTTCTCTGATTCTTTCCATCTTTCTAATAGAAAATCTAATTTTTTGTCTGTTTTTATAAATAATTCTCTAAAATAAATGTGTGTTTCTTCTCTTCCAGGTTATCTGGCGTATGAATTTGATAAATTCTGGGTGGCAGAAGAACCAGAAAGCATCATGCATTTCAATCAGTACAGAGAAAAATTCCATGACATAGTCAAGGCACATCTACAGGATCCCGATGTGACCCTCACACTGACTGTCCGCTCTGAAAACTAACATTATACAGAAATATTCCTTCACCTCTCCACGGCCCCTGACACTGCTTGATCAGGTAGAGGAAGGCAAGAAGCATTAAGCGATGCTGAACATTAACAAACAACAAAAGCTGGTTGGTCAAACAAATGAATCCTCTTATATTTGGCTTTGTGGTCCATTAGTCACGCTCTGTTCATCTTGTTCCAGTGAGAGTTAAGAGTTTTAAAATAGAGCACAAATCTAACACCCAATACCTCAAAAATGACCATTCCAGTGTTTAATTAACCTTCGTAAAGGGAAAATGAGAGCTGTTGCTGCTGCTGCAGAGGACTGTAGAGATAACGGGTCCGTCTGTTGTGAAGCACTTTCAGTGAGCAAGCAGCCAAATTGATGCAGTTATTGAAAAATGGTAATTAACTACCATATTTGTAGCTGTCTTGTTTGTGTTTATGTAAACAAGCGCCGGGCCACACTGGATGCTTGAGCAGCACGTGGTAGCTACCTCTCTGAACTTGCTGCGTATCTCACGCGTGTGGCGTCCTCAACGGCAGCATTTCTACTACTGCGCTGCTACTGCCGGCCCTTTCTTTCTACATAGTTTGCCTTTCATCAATTTCAATTTAATTATAAATGTCATTTATATTTATTTTAGACAGAAAAATGTTTAGAAGCGTGTGCTCATTTGTAAATAATAATAATAATAATAATGATCCCCGATTAAAAGCCGGTACTCTTAATTAATTAATTTAATTACATTTTTTTTTTAATTTAATTTGTGGAGCCGTGCAAGTCACTGCATTTTCACTGTCCTGCAAATATTTCAGAATAAAAGCCTCGTGTTAACAAATGAAGGGATTCTGTCCACAGAAAAAATACTATAGGTCTTTTATTTTGAAACAGAAACAGGAAGTGTTGAGTTAAAAATAAATTTTTGCTTTTTTCATGTCTGTGACCTATTTTACAAATATGGACATAGAAACTGTAGTAATGTTGCTGGTATGATAACAATATATGGTCAAAAGAGAATTTCACACAGCAAGCGGAAAAAATAGACCTCAAATCTCTAGAAGAGATGCAGCTGATACACAGCCGCGCCGCGCCAGGCCGCTCACGCGGGCTGTGTGGTCCGGGCGTTATGTGTACTCACAGTTATCCCGCTCAGGAATCAGATTTTTATGTCCAGAAACCGTGGCTAAATTTGTGCATGTTTTAATGTTTCCCCGTTGATGGCATCTGTATTCTGTAATATAGGTGATGTGGAACTCAAACTGGTTGTTTGCCTCCATTTTCATAAATTTGTATGTTTGCGTTTTTATTAATTTTATGCTGTGATTTGCTTATGAGTAAGGTATGTAATGATTAACACATCTGACTCAAAGTTAATAAATACACACTTTAATGTTTTGAAATGTGTTCTGCGTGGTGTAAGTGAGAGCACAAGTTAATAAGCAAGCACCGGGTCTGTAAAACAGTTCAAATATATTCAGAGTTCACATAAACCTGTTTGACATTTTATTATGGGCACCAGTATTATGTAAAGTCGCTCTGCTGTGAGCTGCCTAAAATGTATAATTGGCAGATTTAGATTTACAGATCTTAAAGAGCAACTTCCCAAAGGAGGGTTATCACAACCTAGTGTTTGCACCATTCACTCCCATTAAATCTCAAATGGGTTCATTATGAAAAATGATAAATACAAAGATAGAACTGCATTTCAGTTCAATGTAAAGTGAAATACAAGGTACCCTGAACTCCAGTATTCCTTTTTCAACAAAGGACTTTCTTCTTTGTCACCACAAGACAAATAGAATAAAACTAAAATTGATATTTCTTTATCGGTGTTCCAACCCAGTGCTGGCTCAGATTTTTCAGTCAAACTTTGAATCTTTTAATTTCTGTCCTCCATCCTCTTCTTTGTGACCATCATGGCTCTCTTGATTTGTTCGAATGAGACAAACATCACAACGTTCCACGATCCCAACCTTAGAAATGAGGGCACAAATCTACAGGAGACAAAGAAAATGAAATGGGTCCACAAATGCAGCATTGCTTTAAAACATCAAATGAAATCAAATGACTAATCAAAGTACAAATATTCCTTAACAAATGAGTGTGTGCTGGGTCAGAGAGGAGGAGGAGCTCACCCTTTGTAGAAAGCCGTCGGCCCCTCTTTAGTCATCATGGTCCAGGAACAGTTGATGGCACTCTTGTACTGGCCCGGTGGAGAGTTCATGTATCTAGTTTTTACCACATCTACTGGGGAGGCGATCACCGTGGTGACAAAACCGGCACCAAACGCAGATACAAAGTGGCACGGCAGATTGTCTGTGGAGAGATTGTGAACAAAACAACTAAAGAGTGTGAATGAGAGTAACCCGGAGGCCTTTGCTCTGCGCTGAGCTGTATAGAAACTCATGTCAGCCGATTATGTAACCTTGTGAATGGGGCAATATAAATGATTGAGATAAATGTGGTATTAACTACTACGGCACTACACCATGTTCTGTACCAGCATGTGTGCTGCTGTTATCAGCTGTGGTGGAGTTGAAGGGGTGAGAGGGTGTGTGGGATTCTAACCCAATCAGCTGTCTCTCTGGGATGGTTGGTGTGTTTGTGTGTGTTCGTGCGCGTCTGTCTGTGTGTTTGTGTGCGTCTGTCTGTGTGTCTGCGTGCGCGTGCATGCATACGTCTTACTGTAACCAGTGGTGGAAAGTAACATTTACTCAACTCAACTTTGAGGTACTTGGACTTTACTACAAAGATTCCATATAATTCAATCGCATGATTGTCTATAGTTAATCGTGATTAATCGCACATTTTTTATCTGTTCAAAATGTACCTTAAAGGGAGATTTGTCAAGTATTTAATATTCTTATCGACATGGGAGTGGACAAATATGCTTGCTTTATGCAAATGTATGTATATATGTATTATTGGAAATCAGTTAACAACACAAAACAATGACAGATATTGTCCAGAAACCCTCACAGGTACTGCATTTAGCATCAAAAATATGCTCAAATCACAACATAGCAAACTCAAGCCCAACAGTTAACAACAGCTGTCAGTGTGTCAGTGTGCTGACTTGACTATGACTTGCCCCAAACTGCATGTAATTATCATAAAGTGGGCATGTCTGTAAAGGGGAGACTCGTGGGTACCCATAGAACCCACTTTCATTCACATATCTTGAGGTCAGAGGTCAAAGGACCCCTTTGAAAATGGCTATGACAGTTTTTCCTCGCCAAAATTTAGCGTAACTTTGTAGCGTTATTTATCTTTCTTCTCAACAAGCTAGTATGACATGGTTGGCACCAATGGATTCCTTAGGTTTTCTTTTAGGTTTTCGTTTAATATGATGCCAGTATCTTCACTCTAGCTCTGAGCCTGCTACAACCTCCAAAAGATCAAATAGCGTCCGGGCCCAAAGGTGGGCCGTACAGTATCACAACACATGATATAGCAATACTCGTGTATTGATAATTTCTTACATCCCTACTGCACATATTTTGCAAATGACAATTAACTCTCTGCATCAGTATTGTTGTTGTTAAAGAAGCAGGTCACTCCACCAGTACCCGTAATGCCTCTGGCTCCCTCCATAGATTCGGCCGAAATTGTTTTAATGTTCATGAATAACAATCATAGCAACGATGAGAGAAACAAAAATGACTCGTACAAAAACAAGTTGCAAACAGCAGCAATTCAAGCAGGAAAGAGCAGCAGGCTAGCAGCGCTAATCACGATCCTGCACTGTCCAGCTTTGAATAGGCTAAAGAAAAGAGAGAAATCACACGTCTCCTCGTTCTTCAGGCCAAAACCATTATGACAGCTGGATCCGATGCACCACAGCAAGCCAAACTCTTCCAAGTTTTTTAGGTTTCTAGTTTCATATGATACCAGTATCTTCACTCTAGCTTTAAAACTGAGCCTGCTACAACCTCCGAAAGATCGATTGCGTTAATGTGTTAAAGAATTAAAACGATTTTGCGTTAACACATTATTATCACGTAAACGTTGACAGCCCTAATTGCAGATTTATATTATTAATACAGAATATGATTGACCAATAAATGATTATGTATTATAACTACCCAGCAGTATATTAAGTATATAAAATTAGCTCCACCTGTAGCAGCTGCAACATTAAAGCAATGAACACGTTAATGCATCACTAATAATATAATATATAGTACATTATTCTGAAATGGGCCATTCTGGGTAATGAGTATTTTTACTTTTGGTACTTTAAGTATATTTTGATGCTAATACTTTAATACTTTTCTTACAATCACAGTGACTTACAATTCTAATGCTACTGTGATGTCCATCTAAACTAAACTAAACTAAAACCTTTACTTGTAAGTAAGAGTGTTTCTACACTGTGGTATCACTACTTTTACTTAAGTACAGGCACACATGCATAAACTCTGTCACTCACCTGTCAACAGTTTGTGTTTAAGGATGGCCTCCTTGATCAGGTCGTATGTAACCAGCTCTGTGCAGTTGACAAGCGCATTTCTTGTGATGTTGGGTAGTGTGCCTAAAGGAGAAGAATAATAACTTTTTGATTACTAATCATTTATAATAAATCATTTCTGGGTTTTATTTTCATGGCAGGTGAGACCCAAAAGAGTAACTTAATCTGAAGCATGCTTCCTACACAGCACCTTTCCAGAGTCCACGTAGGCCCTCGTTCTGGAAGATGTGTTTGTAGGCCTGCATGGTGCCGGTGTACCGTCGAGCCACGCCGTCCAGGTTCATCTGGGCTTGGAACCGAACCTTGACCACATCAGTGGGTTGTGCAAAAGACACCGCCATGGCGCCTGTAGTGCAGCCAGCCAGGATACGCACCAGTACACTAGCGTCTGGATAGGGATAGATGGGAACAATCAGTGGTGGAATAGAAGTACAACTACTCACATACAGCTTTGAGGTACTTGTGCTTTACTGTGTATATATTTGTGTGTATGTGTGAGATATTTCAACACCTACTATCTATTAAATAGTCTTAAATTAAAACTTGAATGAGTGTCACTGACCTCAGATCTTCATACAGTACACTTTACACTGAACTCTTATTACACCTAATATTTACTTAAAGGGACTGTTTGTAAGAATCAGAAATTGTTTGTTAACAGTGACACCTTTGGTCGTTAAGTCAACTGCAGTCAGCGTCCTGTTGTACGCGCTTGTCCTCGCACTACGTAGATGCCAGCGAGCATTAGTCAAAACAGTGAGACGACACATACGAGATTGAACATGATTGACAGGAATCATGTTGATTGAAGGTAGCAACATTAGCCAGCTAAAGCCAAAACATCATTATTTCACATGCTTGGCAGTAATGTTAGCACCTGTCCAATAGGAATTTTGCCAGCTCGGGGCCCGTTTTGATACCTAAAACCAAATGAAGGCCCCTCCATGAATCGAAGGCCCAGCCTATGTTCATCCTAGTTTTCCCACAACGCCAGACACATGCCTGTTTTGCAAGACGGGCTTCACTAGATATAACTTTGTGCTTCCGTGAAGTTTGTGTTGGAGTCTGAGTTGTGGTGACGTTAGCTATCATTGCACAGTTTGCCCTGTAACGGAGCTGAAAATAAAGGCACTCGCGAGTGCGTATGACGTCACAAAATCTTCCTTGAAAAAACGTCCCGTATTCTTCACATTAAAAGCAGTCTACAGGCTGATAGAGGAAATTCAGAAAGTCGCGAAAAGTTTCATTCTTTAGTTTAAGTTGCAACCTGTTCACACATCAGCAATAAAAAACGATGCGTGAAAACTTACATACAGTCCCTTTAATATTACATGTTGTGTACTTTATTTGCTTGGTATTGTAATTTTATCCCAATATTAATATTCTACTGCTGTCTATATTGTACGTAACGAAGCTGCACATCTGTCAGTGCTGCATGAGGGAGCCCTCCACTGTTCCTACTCTCCTCAGGTTTCTTGCTTTTTCCGCCAAAAAATTGTTTTTCCTTATCTGAATCGAGGGTTTGGTAATATAGGATGTGATATTTTGTGAAGATTGTAAAGCCCTCTGACAGAAATTAGTGATTCTGGGCTCTGTAAATAACATTGACTGGAGTTGA
>CAKAOI010029133.1:19503-77360 GCA_916701655.1 Sebastiscus albofasciatus
GCATTTCTTGTGATGTTGGGTAGTGTGCCTAAAGGAGAAGAATAATAACTTTTTGATTACTAATCATTTATAATAAATCATTTCTGGGTTTTATTTTCATGGCAGGTGAGACCCAAAAGAGTAACTTAATCTGAAGCATGCTTCCTACACAGCACCTTTCCAGAGTCCACGTAGGCCCTCGTTCTGGAAGATGTGTTTGTAGGCCTGCATGGTGCCGGTGTACCGTCGAGCCACGCCGTCCAGGTTCATCTGGGCTTGGAACCGAACCTTGACCACATCAGTGGGTTGTGCAAAAGACACCGCCATGGCGCCTGTAGTGCAGCCAGCCAGGATACGCACCAGTACACTAGCGTCTGGATAGGGATAGATGGGAACAATCAGTGGTGGAATAGAAGTACAACTACTCACATACAGCTTTGAGGTACTTGTGCTTTACTGTGTATATATTTGTGTGTATGTGTGAGATATTTCAACACCTACTATCTATTAAATAGTCTTTTCCTTATCTGAATCGAGGGTTTGGCAATATAGGATGTGATATTTTGTGAAGATTGTAAAGCCCTCTGACAGAAATTAGTGATTCTGGGCTCTGTAAATAACATTGACTGGAGTTGATATTCATCTTTCATGTAAGGATTTTGATTTGTGACAGTGGGACATAGAGGGATAGTAATTTATTTAGAAATACATAATTAAAAGAAACCACGTACTGTCTTTGCCACCAGTGTAAAAGCTTTTGACGTTGTCGTAGAGGCCGATTCTGATGGAGGCGAAGCACGTTTGTCTCTGCAGCCCCGCCACCAGCCCGTTGTACAGAGACCTGGGCCCCTCTGTTCGGATCATGGTGCTGATGGTCCCAAACACCCCTCTGTAGCGGATTCCTTCCACTCCCTTCATCTCTCCCTGAATCTGGGGTCACACATTCACATTGCACTCAAGGCCAAAACCAGCTTTACAGAACAAAAGTAGAAAACCTTTAGACTAAATGTTGCAGCGTGTTGCTACAGATCTGTTAATGAGTGTAATTGATTTTGGGGGAAGGAAGTGGACAAAGTTTAAAGTAAAGCTTCTCAGTCAATAGTAGCCAAAAACACACTATTTTCCAAAGTAGTAAACAGCAAAGTTAGGAGCTGAAGATCAATATCAAGATATATCATCAGATGCATTGCAATGAATGTTATATGATACTGGAGATGATTGAACAAAGACTTTCTTCTCACTGAACAGATACCTGTAGTCTGACTTTGGCTGTGTCCAGAGGAAATGTGAACAGGTCCGCTACACAGGCTGCAGCCCCAGCACTCGCCATCTTCACCCCCAGTGGAGGGGGAACATCTGAGGGTTTAAGTCCCACCATGTTTCCTAATACTGTGGTTGCAGGTACGCAAAAAAAACACACAATCAGAACAAATCACCTGGAGAAAACCACCATATGAACATTAACCTCGTACAATATTTATCTTTTCAATTCAAAGGCTTGTGAGTCTTTTATGAGCCAATAATCAAAGTGTAAATTGATGATAAAATCATAAAACATACTCACATTGTTTGTCTAAAATTTAAGGTTCCTTTTGATCCTCAATCGTTTGTTACCGGGCAGGATTTGATTGGCCAGATTATAATCCATAAAGGGTGCCACTCCGCAGAAAGGAAAGATGCATCTTTAGCTCTGTATTTATAGATTATGTGGCTGGCTTTTTTATGACATCCACAGAGAGGCGTTTCTGTGTACTCCTGTATGCACGGGTCAAAGCAAAGTCCACCGACTGTCAGAAAGTCAATGTTCAATTTACCCCACAGTGCAGGCACATTGCAGAAAAACAACTACTTCCCCCATTCTGTGACTCTAACATCACTATCTCTTCATCCAAAACTGTGGTATATTTCCAAAAGAGTTTAGTATTTCTAAATGTTATTTTCTTGCCTATCGTCAGATATAATCAACACTTTATCCATTCTCATTCTGTACAGTAGGTTTTCCTTCTGTCCTGTATCTGTCACTTAATATTAAGTAATTATTTACTTTATTAGACTAGAAGATTAAAGTGTCTGCACCTCACAGCGGTCATAATAAAGCACTATCAGTCGGCTTCATTGGAGCCAATGGCAGAACAGGTGTGTGAACGACAGAGAAAATGTTGGGAGCTGATTGGCTAAAAGGGTTTTATGGCCTAACATCACGTTATCCTTTCACTTTTGTAGTAGTGTTATTGTATCGTACAGTATTATTTATAAAATGTGTTTTATCCTGTTGTTCATTTATGATTTCTTAATGACAGATACTTTTCACATTTTTGTAAAAGAGTGAACCGACTTTTTAAAAAAGCGTCGGGGGGGAGATTAGTGACGTGAACTAGTGACTGAAGTTCACTGTCGATCAGATAAGAAATTTTGCGCGTCACAGCAGTTTGGCAGTGACGGGGGCCTGTTTCATAATACCTCTCCCTAAATCCAACATATGTAGACTCTCAAATAGTATGGAAATTATGGGAAAATCTGATTTTTGGAAGAAGAAACAGGGAAAAATGTGATCTTATTTCCACAACACGTTTAGTTGGTACAACTAGCTACAACTAATGCAGTCTAATACAACAGTCCTGCAACAAATCCTACCTTCATGAAGGTTATAATCACTTTTAGTTCAAACTGTTTAGAAGAGCTGTTGATATGCAATAACTGTATGATCACTTTGGATGCTGTAGTTTGTTGTCTAGTGAGTTGTATCACATTATATTGAGAAGTGTTTCTAATATTTTGCAGACCCCTTTTACTGTATATTAATAAACTAAATATTAGAAACACCTCTAAGTATAATGCAGTACAGTTAAACAGCACCACAAACAACAGTCTTAAATGTTGAATCAATACCTCTTTTTGCAGGCCTGTTGTATTAGACTGAATTAGTTTTAGCTAGGTGTAATAAACTGGAAACTGAGTGGGTCATAATATTTAAAACGCACGATGATAATAAACATTTGAGAAAAAAATTGGATTTTGTGAAAATAGAAGAACAAAATCCTCTCAAGCGTCTCATTTCCCCATTCATCTTCTTTGTGCCATCATGTCTTTCTCCCTATTAATGTAATCAGTATCTATTAGAAATCAAATCTGAAATAGTGCCGCTATATTTGTTAGATTTGATCAAAAGAGTTTTTTTCATTTGAGGATTTTCTGGAAATCCACAAGTGAGACTGACCGGTGAGAGAGAAGCAGTATTTCATCTATCCTGTTCTAACAAATCATACTTTCTGATAGATTAATCATTCATAGCTTTGTCATGTGTCTGAGATGGGAAGCCTCTTTTTAATCTGCAGAAGGTCCAGTTTTAAGAGAGCTCTCTTTGCTGTGATTGGTTAACCTGAGCCACAACCCCAGTGTGTTTGGTCTGCAGAGAGAGAGAGAGAGAGAGAGAGCACGTTTTTCCATTTCTCTCTGAATTGTAGTGGAGTAGAAATATAAACTGACATAAAAACAAAATATTCAAGTAAACTACCTCAGATGTGTGCATAAGAACAGAACTTGAGTAAATGTACTTAGTTACAGTCAACCTCTGTGGACAATGAACATGTTGCTATATTAATACTCCAGTTCTACTCGATCAGTGGTGGAAGAAGTATTCAGATACTTTACTAAAGTAAAAGTAATAGGTGCAGTGTAACGATAATCTGTTACAAGTAAAATCCCTGCATTCATTTGACTTAAATACAGGAAAATGATCAGCAAAATTAATTTAAAGGTACAGTGTGTAAGATTTGGCAGCATCTAGTGGTGTGGCTGCAGATTGAATGAAATAGTGAAATTAAAAATTAAATAGTGAAATTAAGTTCAAGTACCTTAAAAAAATGCTCTTAGTTACATTGAATCACTGCACTAGAGTCACATTTTTAAGTGCAAGCGACTGTCTAGCGTGAGTGCCAGTAAGAAATGTTTGAGTTATTTTAAAGCACCAATTTAAGGTTTTGTAAATAAAAGGTTAATCTAGTTTAAAAAAAAAAAAAAAATGATAATGAAATTCTTGCATCTGTGGAATCACATTTTACTGTATAAATTCATGTCTTTAGGAAATGAACGATTGGTAGTATCACTGATTTTCCACCAGATGGCAGTAACACACTGTGTGCTCGGTCATATCGTGGCACTCGGTCTGATTAAATCAATGAAAAAGGCTTGAGGCGTTGTTCTGTGCAGCATCGAATCAATCATACTGTAACTTTAATTAGATGGAGTGATACACAATGCGTCGGAATCCAGAGTAATAACACCTGGACATTTAAAATAAAAAAAATATTCACATAAAAACAAGTTGAAAACAGCAACGTAAAAATGTACAGAGCAAAAAAAAGGTTAAAACATGTAAAAACAAAAAAAGGCCATATATGTAATACATTAGTGGATCACATTATGTTGTAAACATAAAGAAAGTGCAGGCTTTTCATATAAAAGCATTTTTTAGTGTAATCATTTCTTAGGACACATGAATTCCTCAACCATCAGGTGTGAGTTGTTTTCTTTTGAATAAAAAAAAAAAGTTGATTGCGATTATCAATAAAACTCTCCGGAGCAATTATTGGGAATATTTTTGGGAGTGAATGTTCAGAAAGTCATAGATGTGTGTGTGTGTGTGTGTGTGTGTGCAAAAGAGAAGCGTTTCAATCAATAGTCAAAATTACACAATAACACATGAAAATTCACTTTGTCATTGAATTTTCACGGCTTTGTTTTGCATTTGTCCGTATTGTCATTCGATTAGAAACTAAAAATGTTTCGTGATTAACAGCAAATTAAAATTGTAACGCAAGGAAGCGACAGTTTGACCGGATATAATGTTAGGTGATCGTAGGTACGTAGTCTATCGATATCCCAGTTTAGAACTGTACTGTATCTGTGGACATTTACATCTAAATAGCCTAAGAGTACTAGAGATTACAATAGTAACACCTATGCATAATGTCTTATAAAGTACAGCTACTACATGTACACACTGATTTCATCTGAGCAAACCTTAATATTAATGTCCTGCTCCCTTCCTAGCTGAACAGAATCCAGTGATTGTTATAATAAAAGTCTTTCACATCTGGCAAAATACATCGCTAAGAGCAGTTTTTGGTCACATTCATTTGTATCGTACACATAAACTGACCTTCATTGTCCTCTAAAACTCACCGAGACATTTTTTTACACGACTGATATATCCCTTTTTAAAAAGTCTGTGTGAAATCTCAGCCGGATAGCGAGATCTCATAGTCACTTGTTGAGAGCAGGGGGCGCCCGACTTTACGCACGTTCTTTGCGTTTGTTATGCGAGCCGCCACCTCCACCGGCATCTCAAAGTAATGCACCAGGGCCTGCTCGGTGAGCACGGAGGCCAGGAACTGCTCGAACGTGATGGCCCAGTCTTTATCGATGCTCGTGCTGTGAGGCAGCCCCCTGTCGTGGGGTGTGCCGCCGTGAGGCCGGTTACTTCGTTCGTCGCCCGAGCCGTTGTCGCTGCGCACCAGCACGGTGTCGTCTGCAATGTCCTCGCACTGCAGCTTCTCATCCAGCTCATGGGAGCCTGCGCTGAGCACGGAGTAAGATGACATTGAAGTGTCATCTTTGGTTTCATCATCCGAGATGAGCATGGCGGATGACGTGCCCGTGTCTTTGGGAGACGAGTCCTCCAGCTTGATGTCCTGCATAGGTGGCAGCTGCTCGCTCCCTTCGTCCCCCTTCTCCTCCTCCTCCTCATTGGGACTCGGCTTGTTCTCCAGACCTGCAGAGTCAAAGCCGTCACCCTGACCCCGCTGCTGGAACACGTCATCGAGCACGGCCTCCTGGCTGGTTTTGGGGTCTGAGGCGTCTCTCGTACACATGCTCAGCTCGGATTTACCCTCCATGTTGTTGTGGTCCTTCCTGACGGAGGAGGAGAAGAGCTTTCCCACCTCTCCCATCTCCAGCAGCAAACTGGTGACGGTCGCTGTAGCATGATAGAGCTCCTGTTCTGCAACATCCTCACTGAACATGCTGTAGAGGGTCTTGCAAAGCTCGATAAACTGGCTCTGGAGGAAAAACACACAAGAGTTCAGTTACACCTACTGTAACTACTGAGTTTCTTATGCACATACTGCATATAACAGCAGATACAGAGGGGGAAGTCTTACCTGATTCAGCTTGGGGAGGTCTTTTGTGTTTTCTAGTTTAGGTTTTGTCTCTTGGTGCCAAAGTTTCAGGTAATGGCGATATTCAGGAGTGTTCAGTTTCTTCACTGTAAGATGGACAAAGAATGTGTTATTAATATTATAATAATAATAATAATAATAATAATAATCTTTATTGTCCACAAATGTGGAAATTTGCTTTCAGCTTCACAGGTTGGTTAAAGCTAGGGCTGTCAAAGTTAACGCGATAATAACGCAAAGTTGTTTTAATGCCACTAATTTCTTAAACGCATCTTGCAATTTTTAAGCATATATAAATATATACATGCATTTGCATAGAGCGAACATATTTGCCCACTCCCATGTTGATACGTATTAAATACTTGACAAATCTCCCTTTAAGGTACATTTTGAACAGATAAAAAAAGTGCGATTAATTTGCGATTAATCGTGATTAAATATTTTAATCTTTTTTAATATTTAAATAATAATCTTTATTGTCCAAAAATGTGGAAATTTGCCTTCGGCTTCACAGGTTGGTCAAAACATATCATAGTAAATCCTAATACATACAATAAATAGCACAACATGCACAGTATAGACAACAATAACGGAGAACCCAGTGTGATAATTGTCTTTACAAATTTAGCAAAGTTATTGCATTTGGTATGAAAGACTTCTTGTAAATGTTGGTTGCTGCAGCAGATCTATAGTGTCTTCTTGAGGGCAGTTTTATAAATTCTTTAAAAAGGGGATGAACAGGATCAGACACAATTTGTCTGCTTTTTGTTTTACCTGCGTTTCATATATCCACCCCAGTTGTTTTTGCACTTTCCCAATAATTTTACTGGTAATGTTTGTAGTTCTGGATAGTCTGTTTTTGTTCTTAGCCCCCAGGTGCTCATACCATGTACACATATTGACTCATATTTTGGTTTTAAAAAAGCATGAAGTTGCAATCAGCGTCTTCTTTTTTCTGTATTGCGATTAAAGACTTTACGATATAGGCGTGGAGCTGAATCTAATTTCTGTTGTTGCTTGCATCATGGATAAATCCTGTCTTCACATGTTTCAGACATACTGGAGGAAATAAGATTTTCTTTCAATTGAACGGATGACTTTACAAACACTATGAATTCTGTTTTTCTTGGCTGCCAATAGAGACTAAATGCAATGTCACACACAGATGGTTTGCTATTTGAATGAGACTTAGCATTGTGTTACTAATTTTAGACAAATGGGACTATGTGGTGTGCTGTATTAGATCTTTAAATTCAGGCGTTTATATTCCTTTTGCAATATGCTGCTTACCTTTTTCAGTCTTAAATGTAACTCTGACAAAGCCGTCATCCCTCTCACTTCTGCACTTTGAGTCGTGACCTGAGGAGAAATGATCAAACATCAACATTTGTTCAGTTAAAAATAGTTCAATTATCCAATTCAATAACTAGACTGAACTTTCAGCGCACATCTTTTAGCAGCAGCATCTATATTCTGAAGACAAGCATATTATATTAAACATATACTGCATTTTCTACATACTGCAGGTTTTTGATCATCCAGTAAACACAGAGTCCTGCTCCGCTAGTGTAACATTATATCATCAGAGCTTTATAAAAGTTTAATTGTCCAAACAACAGCTTTCAGATCAACAGAGGAGTTTTAGGCAGTTTCTAGCACTTCTGCATATTCAACACAGGAGGATATTCCTGCAGGCGTGTGTCTTACACACATAATTTAACTTGTGTACACATTTGTTTTTGTGCTTTCATCACTGTCACTGTGCACAATGCAGGCTGTATGCGATGTCTGCGGTTTCAAGGTTAATACAACCACAACAAATCACAAAATCACATGACATGCCCATAACCACAAAAACAGATTTCACTTGTGCAAATATCATAATGGCAATCTCTCTCAAGTGCTTTATATTATAAATAATAACAGGAATAAAAACAACAACAAATGACTCAGCTAAATAACTGATGTGATAATGTCATTTTCACCCTTATTTTACTTGCTTTTTGAATTGTTTTTGATATTGAATTGTATGTATAAACGGCATCTTTATTATGCAAAGGGAGGAATTTTTTGTTTCTGTATCTTTTTATTAAGTAATTTCCTTTTTCATCTATAACCTGTCTGATTTCTATCTTCAGGTTATAAAGTTGGGGTGGGGGGGTGTTGTGGTAGGGCAAGGTGTTTAAAAAAATGTCACCATGGAGAGAAGGGGGTTGGAAAAATTGGGGCACCAAGTACGGTGTGGGGACATACAATGTTGCATGTTGATATATGGTTATATTACATCATAGTGTGCTTATGGAAAGTATGTAATCAAAGCAACACAGATTTGATCACAAAAAAACTAATCTGAGGTTCTTACCGATGGACGTTTCTGGAGTGATGTCTTCAAAGAAGTACTGAGTGGCCTCAAAAGCAGAGTCCGGCTCTTCAGGTTCCTGAGCGATTTCTGGGAGCAAAGAAATTAAGACAATTTAACTCAGCTTGTGAAAACATCATGTGAACCTTTCTTTGTCATTTTATAATTCATTTTATTAGGGCTACAACTAACAATTATTTCCATAGTCGATTATTTTCTCCATTAATTAATATAAAATCCAGAAAATGGTGAAAAATGTCGATCAGTGTTTCCCAAAGCCTAAGATGACGTCCTTTTTTCTTAAAAAAAATGACTCAAACCGATTAATTGATTATCAAAAACAATTAATTTAATAGTTGACAACTAATCGATTAATCATTGCAGCACAACATTTGATTGCAAATTTCAATTTTAATCAAAGTTACTTTTGATAAATTCCTTTTTTAATACATTTATGCATATATCAGATTATATAAAGAAATCTTATCAAAAAGAATTATGTGACATTAAGCTCATCACGTTTTCAAAGTGTTAATAAAAGTCAAACCTAATTATTCATTAAGTTGAGGACTGAATTCAAAATACAGTAGTACTTTAAAAAGTTTCATTTTCCGTCAGTTTTCTCGTTAAAAAGAAAAGCATGCTGACGAAGGTAATCCTGAGAAAGTGATTTGCTCGGTGAAGTGAGACAAAGAGCTCAACATTTTCTCTCTCAACATGTTCCACTGAGCCTCCTCTTTTCTGTACAGCTAACAATCCTGCTCCACTGAAGTTAAGTATTTTCTGTAGAGTCCTAAAAGACAACTGTACTGCATCGATGCACACTCACCAGGTATGACGTGCATCTTGTATAGGAGCTTCAGCTTCTCAATGAGGTCCCCGTGATACAGGACACCTAAAACACATCGACAAGCTTTAGAGACCCGACACATCTGAACTGCTTCTAAATGCGACACCTCATCTTGGATAAAATACTTAAATCACAATCATGACATCATGAAACATCAATTTGTCAACTGATTCCCTACGTTACAAACCACATCTTACTCTACTTACCCAGGCCATTGATGAACTCCCGGAAATTGATGAGGGCATCTCCGTTTTGGTCAAGGAGATGGAAGAAGCGCAGCGCCAGGGGGTCAGAGTGGGTGCCGTTGGCCCAGGGGAAGAGCAGGTTGAACAGGCCTTTGAACTGCTCCACGTCGATGCGGTACTGCTCCAGGTAGGGCAGGCTGGGGTCGTGGCGCTCTGTGGGGTTGCTGCTGCCGCCCCAGTAACAGCTGGTCAGGTGCTCCGCCTGAACAGAGGGGTGTAAAATATCATATGCAAATCAATACAATTTAAATTACACGAGGGTAGAGCTGCTTTTTTTTTTTTTAGTCTGAAGAGGTAAAATGCTAACCTAACCTGACCGTATGTTGGGAAACCTATTTCAGCCTTGAATAATCTGAGTCTATAGGAAGA
Source organism: Sebastiscus albofasciatus (assembly GCA_916701655.1). Classification (NCBI taxonomy): domain Eukaryota; kingdom Metazoa; phylum Chordata; class Actinopteri; order Perciformes; family Sebastidae; genus Sebastiscus; species Sebastiscus albofasciatus. The sequence goes on from CAKAOI010029133.1 coordinate 29,485, forward strand.
CTGTGATTAATAAAGTGGCAAATGAATCCTCTCCATGTGTTTTATATACAGACTTGCGGCACAGGAATAGCTTATGGAGCTGGAGCACTAATGTCAAGATTTCCAGGCTATTATTTCTTTTCTCTGTAGAGACCAAATGACTGCTTGACTTAATGTCTACATCCCACTTTTATCATGGTGGCAGAACAGTAGGTGTTAGCTAGAGGTACACAAAGTCCCACAACATGAATATGTAAACTGTAACTCACCTTGAAGAGCACGTAGAGCTCCTCCAGCTCGTCAATACTGAAGGCAGTCTCTGTTATAATAGTCCTGACCTGAAAACATAATATAATTACATGAATGTTAAGTGTGAAGAGAGAGCAGAGTATCTAATCATGTTGTTCATTGCGTTTCAAAGCTCAAATCTAATTTGACCTAAGAGACTTCTGAAGTTATCATGTTGCCTGATCACTGTTCTGCTATCTGCACAACCAGGTTGAGTAACAACATTATAGAAAATACGCGGACAATATTAAACTTTCACAAAGGCTGCGTCAAAAATTCTACACTAACATGCTATTTAGTACGCTAAAACAGTGAGTGACGTATATTAGTATGTCTGAAACCCTAGTATGAAACCAATAGTAGGCGAATTACATACTATTTCCGGTGAAATATTACAACATGCAACACTAGACACTACGGTGGCACACTGCAATGCGGTAGTGAAGACAACATTCATAACAGATGTTGACAGACAGCTCTGTAACATCAATAACGCTTCAAGTATAAGATTTCACTTTGCTAGGCGGAATATATATTTTTAATTAGTTCAGACTTTGATTCTCACAAATCGTCACGAGGTTGGCACAGGTTACCATGGTTACGTGACTCCAACCGGCAAGGAGGTTTGGTGCATCATAAAAGATACATACTACTGTTTATTCACACAAAAGTATGTTGAACGATAGTACACATATTTAGTATGTGGTGGTGCATAGTGTGCGATTGCGGACGAATCCAAATATTTGCCTAATTCCAGTATTAATAAGACCAAGTCAGTGGGTGCTTACCACGTTGCGCTTCGTTGTATCTTCAATGGTTTGGATGACCCTCAGTCTCTGTTTGAAACGCATCTGTTCAATCACATCTGCACGGATTGAACCAAATTTCTGACACAAAAGGAGACAAACAGAGAGAAATATAAGTGAACCCAGCTGTGGTGTTATTGTCACAGTGGAAACAACAAGGACGGCTGGACTGATAAAAACGATATCCTTTAAGAAAAACTGAAACAATAGGATATTGCCTGGGTAAAAAAAACTAATAAAAATAAATGAACATAAATTAATTTCAGTTTTAGTTTTTTAGCTATAATATATCACTACTGAAAAAAGGAGACAGCATGAATTTCCATCAACTCTTGTGACATTGAACCACTAACAAACTTGACATTCCAGGAGATGGCGCTATGATGCAATTTCTTCACTAAAGTAGCGCGAAGATTAAACATTAAACATTATGGCCATTCTTACAGTTTTCCAACCATGTATTTTGTATGTATATGTAGCTACATACTTCTGAGACATTATACCCGGCCCTAACAACAAACAGCTACAACAAACAAACTAAATGTATAAAAACTAAAACTAAACCTTTCTGAAAAACTGAAACTAAACTAAAGCTAGCAAACACACTCTGAAAATTAACTAAAACTAAAATGAAATAATAACTAATTGAAAATTCAAAACTATTATAACCTTGAGCTGGAGACAGCTGCATGATTTTGAGCAGACAGCTGGGCTTCCCAGTGAGATACCTTTTAAAGTTAATTGAATTTAAATCAAATAAACTGAACTTAATTGAAAGCTGTAACATCACAGCTTCCTTGAAAAAAAGAAAATGGGTGACATAATTCCATTAGGAGGCACTTGATAAATGTCAGATTTGTACTTTCTCGCTGCACGTCTCAAGACCAAACATAGATGAGGACACAGGTTTACATAATCATTATCGTCCCGGTTAAATACCTCGTAGGAGCTGCGGGCCAGTTTAAAGATGTCGACCTCTGGATGCGGTTCTCCGTTGTCTGTCAGTAGGGAGTGCAGGTGGGGGATGGGAGGGAGGGTGCTGTCCTTGTTGGTGACACTGTCCAAGTATCTGCAACACACAAGTCAAGAACTCTTTCAGGCTCGTTGGATAAAAACATCTGATAAATGGTGAAATCGTTTTTAGGTTTTTAGAGAAGAATGATAAAAGAACACCCTAAACATTCAGAATCTAGATCCTTACCTGCCCAGTACGGTCATGGCCTCGCCGTCGTCCTTGCAGCCCAGCAGCTGGTGGATGTTGGCGTGCAGCACGGAGAGCGCCAGCTGAAAGATGACCTTGATGCCATCGTAGAAGAAGCAGTCCACCACCACCACTGCGCTCTCGAAGGGCATGACCGACAGGAAGAGGGTGAGGAACCAGGAGAGCGAAATCGTGGAGATGACCCCGAGGTCCTGCATGCAGTCGTACAGCTGAGGAACGTACTCGCGGGCGAGCTCCTCGAACACCCCCTGATCGACGAGGGCTCCTGGTGGAAAAAAAAAGAGGATGTTAAACAAATGGAAAAACTGTCAACTAAACACCCTAAAATACAGAAGCACATACTGACCTACGACCCTGGTATTGTAGTAGTCAGGCAGCATCCTCTCACAGAGCGCCACAAGCAGCCAGAAAGCCTCTTCTTCTTTGGCGTAGAGCAGCAACACAGATGTCACGATATTCATCGCCTTTGGTGTTGAGGGAGAGAAGAGTAACAATTCATGTTTTGACAAGGACTGCGAGGTTTCTGCCAGTTCATGTCAAAATCTAAAACACAAGAGGAGTGTGCGTACCTGACAGTATCCGATGTTGGGGTTTCTGAATGCGTAGGCTGTGAGGACCCTGCGGAGGGCAGCGATGCCCATCTCGTTCTGAAAGGCCGGGTGCTCGGGGAGAGAGCGGTGCAGGTCTCTCTCTATCTCCTCAGTCGCCAGGTTGTATTTGCCCATCGACTTCTCCACCAGGTCTTCGTAGTAACCGGGGTGGGTGGCCATCTCGTTGATCGCCCCTATGAAAACACATGAGATTTAAAGCTTTTCTGTCAGATCACCTCAAGATAACTACCACAGCTATGTTAACAGTCTTTGTGATGTGTGGGGTTGATTACATACAAAGCTGTCATTAAATACTTAAATCCTATAAGATAGATACAGTTTTATGGACAATCATGTGATTGAATATTTGAATCGATTGAAATTATTTTTTAAATATCACGGGTATCGTCAGTGCCGGTATATCGTGACATTACTACATATCGTAAGCAGCCTGACAAGGAGAACTATTAGACTCCACTAGCTCCCTCTAAACACAACTTTACAATCCTTATTGTCACATCGTGGTTGTCTTATTTTGGTATCTTTGTGTTATACAGAGCATCTTCTGATTTCAAGAGAGCATTGAAACTATAAAGTTTGAATTTTTAAATAGTAAAAACATTGGAAATGTTAAAAAATGCTAAATGATGAGGCAAAATGTTAAGTCAACATGCACTGTAACACCAATGTTCACATCACTCCTCAGCACAGTTATCCACATACCAAACCTACTTATTAAGCTCACCAAACTGGTTTTTACACCCTTTGTTCTAAAAATAAAAAGACACCAATTAGGTAAACAACTGAATGTTTTAAATGAGTATGTCAATTGTTTTTCATGTAGGAGATTCGTGTAGGGAAAACTCCTTTCATAAGATGCATGTGAGGGTGACTCAGGTGAACACTATGCAGCTATGACGACTGCCAGGTGAGGCATAAGTGGGTCACTGGGGAGAGAAGGAGGAGCTGTTAGTAACCCAGTTTGTTCAGGTGGAGATGAGTACAAGCTGCTGCATGACTGTTCCTGTACACAGGGAAGTCTGGAGCTGATGCTTACCTGAATACGCAGCATGTTGTTAAAGAATGACAGTCACAAGATACAGCTAGGTAATGGAAAGTTTCCATTCAGCTAATGTTTGGTGGCTACTTGGTGGCTGAGCTGTTTCACACAAATTCAAGTGAGATAATTTATCAAACCCCATTTACTCCAGATATTAAAAATAACTTCGGTCACATCAGCAGGATCATTATTGAATTCTCTGTTCATGTAAGTGCATGACCAGGTAGCTTTTCTCTGAGTATTTACATTAGTGGTATTAAAATGTATCCTGATAAAACATTTAAAATCAACTAATTTAAAGTGTATATAGTCAGTGGACATTAATAATCGGAACACGTTTTAGTCGTAGCCCTTGTTTTCTAAAGTAACTTTGCGCATTTGCATGCTGTTTATTATAATATATATATGATGTTTAGTATAAAAACATATCATTGAAAATATACAGCTGTATGTTCATCTTTGGGGTACTGTGTCGTTTTGCCTCCCACCAAATAATCATCACATGATAAAAAATGTGCTCTTTGCTCACCACGAGGTAGGGCACAGAGCCTTGCAGAGGCAAAGCGCAGCACAGGTATAATATGCCATCAGAAAGTGCGCAAGGAACAAATTCACTGTTGCTAGGCGACAACAACAGCTGCAGCTGTTATCACACTGGTTGCGCTTCGAAAAGGTCAGCGGCAAACATTGTCAAAGTTGAAATAATTTGAACTTTGAGCGCAGCGCATGGTGGAAATTTCGAACGGTGTGCCACACCAAGGGTAGCATCGGTCAGCATTTTTCTGAGTTTTCTTAGATTCTCCTCTCGGCTCCTAACCCGGTGGTTCTTAACGTCGCGGTCAGGACCCTCCAGAAGGAGTCCCTAAAAATTTATATATACATATATTTACTATAATACTATAAACTGTACCTCTTTAGGGGTCTAAAAACCTTTCAAAAGAAACACTCACTTCAGTTGAGTGGCTGAAAAGGGACAAAGCATTCATCATTTTAAACAAATGCTTTAGCTTATATTCAAATCTTGTCTCAGGCAGCACCTAGGCTAGAGTCGGTACTAAATGTTGGAAAAACATTTTTACTGTGTTATAAATAAAGTGGTAAATTAATCTTTACTGTGTGTTCATGCAGGCTGCAGAACAGGAAAAGCTCTTGTTTTTCAGTATTCGTGTCTCACATGGGCTATTATCCTGTTCCTACATTGTGTATTTGTCTACAGGGTGTCTTCAGGTAAATTACACCTGCGTAAAGAATGTGTCACGAGGTGTTATGATCAAGAGTGAGCACGTAGTATGCACGGTGCGGTCTCATTAGGTGCAGTGTGTGTGACGGAATCATTCAGTTCTGTATGCACAGCGTTTGTTTACAGTATCTCCCTGAACATTTGCTCACCAGAGAAGAGCAGCCAGAGATCTCCTCTCATGTTCTCAGGAATCCCCTTGAGGACCAGCTCCTTCGTCTTCTCAGTGCGGTACATACACACTCCCTGTCCGTACTCTGCAAAGTGGTTCTTCCACGCCTGCTCCTTCAGGAACTCCTTCGCCTGAGCAAATAGGGGAAAACAATTTCATGAGATGCAGTAGCTCAAGTACAATGACTGTAACCTTCTCATCTTGCACACTCCACATAGCATGAATACTGTAATATTCTATAATACAGAGTCACAGTCCCATTGCATTGAGCTTAAGAACAGGTTTGGCTTTATTTATGCACAGTCGTGCGGGAAAAATAATCCTGCTAGGCTCCTGTTAGCTGCAATCCTCCATGCAGCATAATATCCGTGCAGTGGAATGATGTGAAAATGGTAATCATGGAAAGGCAAGCAAAATGTACAACGTATATTACAAGACAGAAGCAGAACGAATTAGTGTGTTACTAAGTGCCGTGCCATGTTCGACAAGTTGAAATACTTTTAATTGTACTCGACAAAAGAGCATTTAACTCACCAGTTTGGGATTGAACTCTTCGGGTGAGCGGCGGCGGTACATGGTCATGAGGGCTTGTGTGGCGGTGGGCACGCTGCTGTCGTTTAGGTTGAACGTACGTTCGCCTTCTGAGCTCAAACTGTGCTGTGGGCTGCTGGAGAGCAGGGACCCCTGCTGGGAGTAAACCTGGAGGGGACAGACATCATATTCAAGAGCTTTTAAATGGACACCAATGTTCACAATTATTCACATTATTTCATAAATGTTATATTTATTTAATGTAAACTAGGTATTTACAAAACAAAAGAACATTTTTTTACCTCGTCGTCTGAGCTGTTGAGGCTGCCGGTGAGCTCCCTCTCTAGGTATATCTTGGAGGTGGTCTGCTGCAGGAAGTCAGAAATCCTCTGGACCAGGAAGTCTCGGTCCTTCAGATTAGCGAACAGGAATGTCATCCGATTCTTGGTGCTAATGGAGAGCGGGCTGGGCAACACGTTGGAGCTGTCTGCCTTCTCCACGATGGTCACCTAAAAGAACAGTTTGTAACTGTTACTATTAGTACATACTGCAGCTGCCCTTATAAAGTACTTATTGTTGCATGCAGTATGCATACAATTGGGATATACTGCTTTGTCATAACATTGCACCTTGAACTTTGACCTTCTTGCTCATATATCCATGGAACAGAGGACTGTGTCAGAACAGTCAGAAAAGCATGCTGGCTTGCATACTGCAAAATGTGACCAGATGTAATAGGATATCCTGGTATTTTTATGTATCATAGTATGTCAAACATGGCAGTGACATACTAAATCTTTTTCTGACATACTAAATAGTAGGTAGTATGAGCAAAGAGTTTAGAAGCAAAGAGACGAAACTCTGGTGTTTTTTTGACAACAGCTGCTGCCGCCATTTTGGACTGAAAACACATATTTTATTTATAATATGTTTATTGTTCAGCACAGGCCATTTTTGGTAGAATATGACAATGAAATATAAATAATTTTGTTTTACTTTTGTACGGCACTATTTAGGCAGATGTTTTACTGGCGTCCGGTAGTTGCGTTCAGTCCAAAATGGCGGAAGCGTAGCTTTGCTGCTGGGCGATGATGTGGCAATTGAACGAACAATTGACTTTCATTTCTTGGCAATATACGGTCTTTGGTATGGGTATTGGAACACACAGATAATGTGAGGCTGCAGTTACTTCCTGTTTACATAATTGATTGCTTGTGATTGGATGGCACTGCTGTAACCTAGCAACCAATTTACACATTTACCAGCTACAGCAATACATTCTGTATGTTTTAATGGTTCAAGGCGATTTAGCAAATGACTAGCGTTAAATGGAAACTAGCGAGTACTTGAATTTACAGTGACAACAACCCTCTACCAGACAACATTATCAAACACAGTCACATGTTGTCTCAGCGGTTTAATTCAGCTGATGACTGCTGTTTAGACCGAGGTGCTGACTTTATCTTTTCCAATTATTGTAACTCTTACTATTAAATCTACCATCTGGCGAGCTGTTAATGAAACAGACATTTAGACGGACCAACTTGCCTCTCGTAGCGGGATAATGAGGCTGCACAGCGTCTCTTCCTTGCTGGTGAAGCAGATGTAGTTGGTGGAAACAAACATCTGTCCCAGGATGTGCATCTTGTTGAAGGGGGTCCACAGGGTGCAGTCTGTGTGTCCGTCCAGTTTTTCATCTTTGGGCAGACGGAAGAGCGCTCGGTAACGCTCACTCTTAGCTCTCGCATCCAAATCCCTGAAGGATGAAAAAATGCAGAGTCATATTAGATGACAGATTTTTGTAAATATGCTTGATTTGACACAGTCAAAAAAGTGATATACCAAAATATAATTACTCTATTGCAAAATAATACCTGTTGTATAATATAGTTTAGTATACCCTGTTAAATTCACAACAACAGTCCAGGGGAGAGTTTCATTTCCTCAAGTTACACAATTTTGACATGGACAATGAAGCATCTGTGTAGATACAGTGAAGTGTTGTGCAAGAGCAGTCAGACTGCAGTGAAAACAAACCATGCTCACATAAAATGTGTTGACCAAGCAAAAATGGGATATTGAGGCCATCCTTAAGGGCTTGCAGAGAGTTCCAAAGCACAATACCCTTTTATTTCCTAACACACGTGTGTCGTGCTTTTGCAGTTGAGCTGTAAAATCTAAACTTGCAACACTGTTTTAGACTTTCTGCCTCTGTCGTTAAGTGTCTGGATAACCAACTGCTCTACCAACCATAACACATTAATGTTCAATCGACTGCATGTCATAAACATGTTTAAATGGCATTAATTATTGACGAGCATAAGTGTTCCCGCTCCGCATCAGCTCTTTCTCACCTCTTGAGTGCCGACACCTTCTTGGGCGACTTCTTCTTGAGCTTGGGCAGCGAGCGGTCCTGCTCGAAGCCTTTGTTGTCCAGGAGCTGACGCATGGCGATGTTGGCCAGCTGCTCCGCCAGCTTAAAGGTCTCGTTGATGTTGAGGAAGACGGAGAAGTAGTGCTCGTTGATGCGGGTGCTCACTTTGATCGCGTCGGGCATCAGGAGGGTGGCGTTCTTCTCCAGCTGGGTGATATCGGCCCAACGCACCACCAGTTTGGCTGACAATTACAAAAAGACATTAAGGTAGAGACATTAGTACATATTGACCAGATAATAAAAAAACAATGGACTTGAGTGCTGTGCTTCATTTTAGTATTCTTGCTTGCTTCTCAAGGTGAAACCATTTGCAAGTCTTGAACTATTGATGTATGGTTAAGATATTGGTATGGAACAACTTACTGCAATATAACTTGTGATAATAGTTTGGAGTCTCAAATAAATACAGCCTTGAAAAAAAGATTAATGCCAGATATAGTTAGGTCAGGGGGGCCCAAAGGAACTGGAACTCTGGTGGGTCACGGGCCAAAAGTGTTTTTGCCCCAAACTGCATGTGATTATCATAAAGTGGGCATGTCTGTAAAGGAAAGACTTGTGGGTACTTATAGAACCCATTTTCATTCACATATCTTGAGGTCAGAGGTCAAGGGACCCTTTTGAAAATGGCCATGCCAGTTTTTCCTTGCCAAAAATGAGTCTAACTTTGGAGCGTTATTTAGCGTTCTTCCCGACAAAGCTAACATGACACGTTGGTACCAATGGATTCCTTGTGTTTTCTAGTTTCATATGATACCAGTACCTTATTGATAACTGAACCTGCTACAGCCTCCGAAAGACAGTAAAGTTGGTCAGGATGGCTGGCGATCCCGCCGGCCTTTTAATAAAAAATAAATTAAAAAATTAGTTAACATCTGGCAGGCCAAATTGAACCGGATGGCGGGCCAACTTTGGTCCGCGGGCCCCACTTTGGGCAGTCTTGATTTAGATATTCACAAAAGACTCCAATAGCTCTCCAAATCGAAACTTCAAAAATTATTCGACTGTTCATACCACAACAAATGGGAGAGAGAATCGGTCAAAGAGTTAGTTAAGGAAGATATATAATGTTCAGGTAAGTCAGACGTAGGCCACATATTTTGTAACTTTTGTAAGTTTGTAAGTTGTAAGTTTAAATGTACACAAAGGGGTGCTCAGGGATTAAACCAATGCAGTGTGGTTAAAAATAGATTATTGTTTTCATCTCATCTGGGCTTGTCTGTTAACTTTATATTGGCAAAGTTGCTAAAAAGATAATGTAAATATGTGGAACAGAAGCGGATTGCTGTTTTCTGCCTGGGCAAAATCTCAGATAAGTTGACACAGGATGAATCTCTCTTTAAAATGCTTTTTGCAACTAGTAAAATAAATAAATGGCCACAAGCAAACCAAGGAAGAGTATCTCAGCTTTACCTTAAGACTACAATATGAGCAATATGTAAAATACTAGAAAAATGAACCATATATACTGTGCCTCTAAGGTGTCATTGAAAGATCCTGTTGCTGTACAGTTATTGTCTTGCCCATATCAACCCACCAATTCTGCTTGATGACATTGACAAAAGTAAAGTTGGGTAAAAAAAAGATATCAGTATAGGTAATAGATGAAGACACATAAATAGTGAATATCCAACCTTCTTTTCCTAGTAGGTAGGAGTAGAAGCAGAGGTGGTTGATGCTGAGGTAGAGCCATCCCTGTCGCGGCACCTTGCCTTTCCAGAAGCTGCAGGAGTAATAGTTGACCAGCTTCTCCTCCTCCGGCATCCCAAACAGCTTACGAAACTTGGCGCTAGCCTCCTTGAACTTGTCTGTGTCGTCGTCCTCTTTGACATCGTGGTTCTTGTTGTACTCCGCGATGATGCCCTGAGGCGAGAAGGAAAGAGACAGAAAGAGGAAATGAGCTGGAGCATGAAACATTAGGATTGTAAAACGAGGAGCAGCAGTTGTCTTTGTGATGTTTTAAATTTCAAATTCCACATGGTTATATGCATCGAGCAAGGGCTACTACAGTTTAGAGTACTTCATTGCCAGCAGTAATCTGGCAAAACCTTTTCAGGAGGAGATGAGAACTGTTTAAAAAGGTGCAGTTGTGGCCTTCTCTACTCTTCTCATTAAATTGAAAAAGACTGCACCACCATCTCATAAACGTTGGCTGGAGGATGTTAAAGCACACCTTAAACTCAAGCAGCTAAATCACACAACTCAAACCAGAAGGTTTGCTAAGATCTGGCCACCTTTTCTGTTCCATTTTCAAAATTTGACAGGTCCTCTTTAATGTGTACGATATCACGATGTATTTTTTTCCTCTCTTTCCTTTTATTCTCTCTTGAAAATTACACAAACAAATATAAAAAAAAAACTTAAAAACAAAAAATGTAACTTAAACTAAAACATTTGAATAAATTCCACATTGTTAAATAAACATTTTGATGATTCTGTTACAGTATGAGCATTATACTGATAAAGAATTTAACCAGATAAAGTGTTTTAATGTCAGACTTTTTGTCTGTGACTTTTAATTTCTATGATAAGTGTTACAATCTTAAAACTATTTAGATTTTTTTAATGTCTGTAATTAATTTCCAGGATAATTGAAACTTGCACTTCAGCTCATAAACTTTGTCTTTAGATGCCACCATTCTCTCGCGAGTGCTGGATTGGTACTACGAATGTGCGACTCAACAGAGATGAGAAGGAAGTGAGATGGCTCACTCCATCATCAGCTACGGAAAAATGATGTGTTTAATTATTTTTTACCACTTGTCTTCGGGCAAGTAAGTTGGTAGATTTACTAGCCCAACATTTTACTTGCACCTGAGTGGTGGATATGTTTATGTCTATACATACTGTATATATACACAGTATATCACTTGTTCTGCTCTGAGGTGGTTACTAGAAATGTCCATCACTTCCACCTATAATGGAAAAACAACTGCCTCACTATTTCAAATGGGACATTTTGGATTTAGTCCAAACATCACATTACATTTTTGATAGGACAGAATGAGTAGTTACCTGGACTTTTCCTTTGACAAAGGTGGTAATGTCATTCTCATTCTCAAAGATGGAGAGCGTCTGCAGCAGGTTATGCTCCAGCCACTCCCAGTGCTCCGTGATCTCTTTACGGGAGGTTCCTGCAGAGAAACGTCAGAGCACTCAGACACTGGGTTCACACAGGGGAAGCATGATGGTGTAATGTTTCAGAAATAACTGGCACTATAGTTACGACCTAGCACTGGGCCACACATGAATTAATGGGAATATTACCATGCAAAATGAGAGATATTGAGTTATTTTGTATTCTTTAACAGGGAGTTGGGAGATCGTCTTTAACTGGAGGACGGGCTAGTCAAATTTCAAGAGTAAAATTAAATGAATATCTTCTAAACAGCAACACTATAACGACCATGTTGTTACTGTCATCAGTGAGGTCAAAACATTTTTTTTTTTTTTGCTGCTGCAGGAGAAACTGATCGCAGTAATGGCTGCCACTGTGGACCATTATCCCTCAGCACTGCTGCAAACAGCCTTCAGTGAGTGCACATTCACTGAATTAGCCACGTCTGCCAGACTGCTCCACTCTCCTCTATCTCTGGGTGGAGAGGGAGGGGAGCTGGGGAGCAATTGCCATTTCAAAGTCAGGCTAGTCTTCTGTAGGCCTCCATTTCAGAGAGGGAGCACAAATAGTGCTCATTTCATATACACATTTAGTAGGGGACAGATGAATTAAAAACATGGCTGCACATATACCCAAACAAACTCATCTTACAGCAGTTTGATCCTAACATAATCTTATCAAGCATCATCCTGATTCATTGGCATTTTATCGCCTCTCAACTCCCACATATATGCAAATAAAGCACAGCAAATATCACTGGTTCAAGCTTCTCAAATATGGATGTAACTAATAATTATTTTCATTGTAAATTAATCTGACAATTATTTTCCCGATTAATCGATTAGTGGTTTGGTCTCTAAAATGTCAGAAAATGGTGAAAAATGTCAAATCAGTGTTTCCCAAAGCCCAAGATGACGTCCTCAAATGTCTTGTTTTGTCCATAACTCAAAGATATTCAGTTTACTGTCATAGAGGAGTAAAGAAACCAGAAAATATTCACATTTAAGAAGCTGGAATCAGAGAACTGTAACTTTTTTTTTCTTAAAAATTTATTTAATCGCAATTAATTGTATGATTGTCTATAGCTAATCACGATTAATCACAAATTAATCTCAAATTTTGTATCTGTTCAAAATGTACCTTAAAGAGAGATCTGTCAAGTATTTAATACTCTTATCAACATGGGAGGAGCAGGTAAATATGATTGCTTTATGCAAATGTATGTACATATTTATTATTGGAAATCAATTAACAACACAAAACAATGACAAATATTGTCCAGAAACCCTCACAGGTACTGCATTTAGCATAAAAAATATGCTCACTCAAGCCCAACAGGCAACAACAGCTGTCAGTGTGTCAGTGTGCTGACTTGACTATGACTTGCCCCAAACTGTATGTGATTATCATAAAGTGGGCATGTCTGTAAAGGGGAGACTCGTTGGTACCCATAGAACCCATTTTCATTCACACATCTTGAGGTCAGAGGTCAAGGGACCCCTTTGAAAATGGCCATGCCAGTTTTTCCTCAGTATCATTACTCTAGTTTTTAAACTGAGCCTGCTACAACCTAAAAATTGCATGTTGCGTTAATGGCGTTAAAACAAATTTGCGTTAACACGTTATTATCGCGTTAACTTTGGCAGCCCTAGAAATTACTCAAACCAAATAAACCGATCATCAAAAGAGTTGGTGATTAATTTAATAGTTGACAATTAATCAATTATCTTTACAACTCTAAAACTAATAATGTATAGGTTTTGGACTGGTGGTTGCTGTGGTCAGAGAAAACAAGCAGTTTGTTCTGCACATATGTCAACTTAGGCTACCGGAAAGTCACTATTCTTAACATTTGTAGACTAAACGATTGATTGACTCATCGAGAAAATATCAGCAAATGAATTGATGATGAAATTAGTTGCAGCCCTGGTTTTGTGTTGGAAGTGTCAAAGCGTTTCCTAAAACGATTTCATATTCTGTGTCGCTGCAAAAATGAAAAGTGCTGCTTCTAATCAGTCTGGAGTGTCGCTACTGCTTTGCATGATTTGCTGCCACAGACGGCCTCCCACTGGAGATAACAAGTAAAGCTTTGCATACATAGAATATGCAGATTACGTTATTGTGAGACGCCAGCAATCATAATGAAACCCCGTCGAGTGATAAGCAGAAAAACATCCACTCATATTTGAGCATTGATTCCTGATCCCGTAATCCTGCCCTTTAAACCCACCGGGGCATGATGTAATGCTTGGCATTCAGCAGCCAACATGGGAAAAGGCAGGATGCTGGAGCATTATGTGTTGTGTGGTGGCTGTGGGAGGGATGTGGAGGGGTCTATACTGGAGTAACACATACCTGTTTATCTAAAATGTGCAGATCACCTGAGGTGGTGTAAATCAATAAACTGAATTCTGCCATGTACTGTATGTGCATTTCCTCACAGTCTTTTGAGCCAAGAGTTAAAGTGCCCACACACACCATGAGCAATGATCCAATAAACTAAAGAGTCAGGAGTCTGGTACAGGATCCTATATGGGGCCATCCGAGCACTGGAGTCCAAGACGACATCCAGGGTCCCAACCAGCAAACCTGCAAGAGACCAAAATACTGTTATTAAAGACCGAGAACCAAATACTTTATATAAAACACTTCAGATTAGGCTAAATAAAGAACTTAACGTGTTGGTCCAGAAACAGTAAAAATCTCAAACGCTAAAAATACCCCATGACGCAAGTTAACCTAGAAATGTATCCAGCTGTGAAACAAAAGCTCTTACAGACATTTAACAACTATAAATGACCATGTGAGAAGCCTAACAAATAAAACTAAATGCATTGATACTTTCAGAGCATGTTGTTATGCATAAGCCAAGGGGAATAAGTAAAAGGGGAATCCCTTGAGGTCTTGGTGGTTTAAGATTTGATAAACATCCTGTGGCTTGAATGACTTGCTCAGTATGTTAGATCTGCATATCTTTGACTCTGGGGTTTGATAACTAAATGTGATTTTGTTATCTGAAGCCAAGTGATAGATGAAGGCAGATAACTAGTGATGTGAAACTAACTGAGAGGCTGAGAAGGTGATAAAAGATAAAAGTCACGTGAGAAAAGGATGAATGGGCTAATGGAATGAAATAATGAAGAGCCATGATGATGATCTAAAGGTTAACAGATGCAAGTGTTCCTCCGTACAGAAGACACGAGGCGCAAATCTATACTACAAACTGATGTCAAGCAAAGGAGATTCGCTCCCCGACGACCTATTCTAACCTTAACCATTCGGGGTCAATGCCTAACCTTAACTATTTAAGATCAATACCTAACCTTAACTATTTAAGATCAATACCTAACCTTAACTATTTAAGATCAATACCTAATCTTAACTATTCGAGGTCAATACCTAACTAACTATTTAAGATCAATACCTAATCTTAACTATTCGAGGTCAATACCTAACCTTAACTATTTAAGATCAATACCTAATCTTAACTATTCGAGGTCAATACCTAACCTTAACTATTTAAGATCAATGCCTAACCATAACTATTTAAGATCAATACCTAACCTTAACTATTTAAGATCAATACCTAATCTTAACTATTCGAGGTCAATACCTAACCTTAACTATTTAAGATCAATACCTAACCTTAACTATTTAAGATCAATACCTAACCTTAACTATTCGAGGTCAATACCTAACCTTAACTATTCGAGATCGATACTTAACCTCAACTATTCGAGATCAATACCTAACCTTAACTATTTAAGATCAATACCTAACCTTAACTATTCGAGATCAATACCTAACCTTAACTATTCGAGGTAAATGCCTAACCTTAACTCTTCGAGAACAATACCTAACCTTAGGCTCTTGCGAGTTTCCCAACTTGTCGGTTACCTTCTAGACACGACCCTGGAAATTCTTTTATAAATTGTGAATTGAAGTGACGTTCAAAGTTGCAGTTTGATGGCCGTCTAACATTGAACGTATTGCGCCATTTCCTGTTATTCTAAAATGTATGTCAATGTCTCAATGACACAGCGATGAATGGAAACAATGCAGGTTCACAATATATTTAACAACATATACTTTGTAAATGTTTTATGCGGATTCACACTTTTTGTTGAGAAACACTTAATGTAAACAAGAAAACTTCACAGGATACATTTAAGAACTTATTAAAAGTTACAACTCCAGACTTGATAGGCTGCTGTAAGAACCCTTTATCTATTTATGACATTTTTAATCATTTCTGATTTACTAGCTTTTGCTGCTGCTGGCTTATGAGATGAGAAACCTTTGACCCTTTACTAATGACTTCACAGCCAAAAACAGTTTAACAACCTGGAAACCCAAAAAGCTGTTCTTAATAACGGCTTATGATACTGATCTGAGAGCAGTTACAACTTAAAAACCTTTTATATAAGTTCCTAATTAGAAAGTGGTGCCGCAATGACTTGAAATTTAGAAACCTACAATACCATTTTCTGAGCCGTTAGTAGCTGTGAATATTCTCCTTAGCTCAGAGTAGGTATACATTGAACTGCCATGAGAGACGGGTTATTTTTGTTTCAGCAGCTCATCAGAGCAAACAGAATGAGTCACACACAGAGAGAGAGAGACGATGAGGGGGAGGAAGGGGACAGAGAGAGAGGAGACAAGCGAGTGAAGCTGAAATGTTTACTTATTTTCAGAGGAAAACAAGTCAGAAATAAAAGAAGTACATCTATGTGGTTTAGACTCACTGACCCTGCATTATTTAAAGACCTCGGACTACAGTTACAATCATTCACCTCTCTTCTCATGTCCATTCTGCTCTGCCTTCCTCCACATATCTTTTTCATATAATATCATCATGTATTTTTCCTCTTTATATTCCTCCTCATCAGTCCCTCTCACCACTCAAGAAAAACAACAATAAGGGGCCTCAATGAATAGCTGGTAGGCCATGACGTCTCTGAAAATGACAGTTAGATGGTGACTGTCATGTGTCAGAGCCCTGCCATGAGAACTACTATACACACTATGCACAAATAAACTATTCACTTGTATTTGTAAAAGGTCAATCAGCTTAAGTGGAGTCCATTCATACTGAAACTAATGAGATAATTCAGCCTGACACTTTGGTTTAGTCCCTTTGTGAGGAACAAACAACTGTAGTGAGCATGAAGACAACTTCCTCTTTGACAAAAGAAAATCACAAGGTTTAAAACCGTCATAACCGAAACATTCAACAATTGCTCACACCTCAGAGGAGGCCTTTAGTGTGCTCTGTTGTAACTTTTCCTCTCAAAATAGTTTAAAGTAAATACCAAAGTGATGCAGCAAATGAGAGTATCTGAAGTCTTGTGGTTAAAAATACATAAAAGCAGCTAATTTGGACACAGCAATGAATGGTTCAGCCTACAACGCGTGAGTTGAGGTTTAACACAGGAAGTTTGGGGGTTCACGAACAAGAAAGGAGAACACTGAAGGTGCGAGACCACTTGACATCCACCTTGTTCCTCCTCCTGTAAGACCGATACAAGTGAAACCCCAAACAGACCAATGCAATGTTGAACACGAGTTGTTGTTTATTTTACAAACGGCAGTCCCTGAACACATCACATGCCTCTGCAGCATCAACCCATCACACCCAAAAAGTCCATGTGACTACTTGTTCCAACTCACACCTCTGCCTTTACAGAGATAATTTCCTTTCCACACGCTGAATGAGTGGGTGCATAACCTACAAAACAAAGACAACACACAGTTTTAATGGTTACATGTTCCGTCTGTTATTTCTGGGGGGTAGAAAAACACCGAACAGAACGAGCTATAAAATCATGTGATGCGTTGTGCCTCTCAGACACACAATCAGAGCTCCCTATTGTTAAAGCGAAACGAATCACCTTCTCTGAAACATTAGTGGTTTTCACTCAGTGAAAGAGCAGGAGACTAAACCAACATCATAAGGAAAAGGGGCTTTTCTTTTGTTTATATCCTCTTTCTACCAAAAGAAATGCCTGTTCCTCTGTTTGCATTGAGCACACAAAGGAACATAATATCCCTCAGTCTTAAAATCAATACCGTTTCAGTTAACAGAAACCTGAGACAAGCCTGAATCATCATCATCATCATCATCATCACAACATGCAAGTCTCATTGCCTCCACATAATGTGTATTTTACAGAACAATTTCTACATCTATTAACATTAAAAGAAGAGTGTAACACTCCGAGGATCTATTAGCAGAAATGAAATATAATATTCATAACTGTTTTCATTAGTGTATAATCTCCTGATACTAAGAAACGGTTTTGTTTTCATCAGTAGGCTACCTCCGAGTCTGAAAAGTGAAGCCAATGCGGAGGTGTCTAAAACTTGCATTCTTTCTAATAGCCAGCAGGGGGCGACTCCTCTGGTTGCAAAAAGAAGTCAGATTGTATAGAAGTCTATGAGAAAATGAGCCGACTTCTCACTTGATTTATTACCTCAGTAAACATTGTAAACATGAGTTTATGGTCCCAATTGCTAGTTTCAATTCTCCTTCAATACAGCATGATGTTCATTTATTAAATTATGGTCCCATTTAGAGTCAAATAGACCATAAAGCAGGGGATGCTTTAGGGCGTAGCTACCTTGTGATTGACAGGTCGCTACCACGGCGTTGTCTGATCTGGGAGTTGTTTGTGTTTCTCTCTTACAACTTTAACCCTTTCACAGTGTGTTTTCAGTTCATGAAAGTTCATTATAACCTTTTTGATCACCTGAAAATGTTTTATTCAGCGTTCGGTCGTACTTAGCTCCACCCTCTCGTTTCACTTCTGGTTGCAAAAAAAACAAGATGGCGACGGCCAAAATGCCAAACTCAAGGCTTCAAAATGCCAGTCCACAAACCAATGGGTGATGTCACCATAACTACGTCCACTTCTTACAGTCTATTGATTTTGAGTCCTTCATATCTACATAGGGAGCGGCTCCTCTTCATGAAGTCCGCCATGTTGCTCCGCCATGTTTCTACAGTAGCCCAGAGTGGACAAACCAAACACTGGCTCTAGCCAGAGCCTTTTGTGTTTTACGTTACCTGAAGGCCACCGTAGTTCTCCAACACGCTTGTGAAACTGCGGTAACGTGAGCCGCAGAGTACAAAACCGTGATACTGCCAGCTGCCATCTGACTTCTGTTGCTCCTAAAGTAATGTTACTATGGTAAGGATGGCCTCTGAGCTCACGTTATTGCAGTCTTGGAAAGGGAGGAGTGAGCGGAGGGGTACTCAGTTGGTTGCAATCTGCAACCACACCACTAGATGCTGCCAAATCCTACACACTGCACCTTTAACAATAGTCATAAAGTTGAAAGTAACTGTACATCCTATAAAAGAACAGGATCAGTATCTGTCTGATATGACACTTCCAGTCAAACATACAGTAATTAGCAGCTCAATTGTGAAATATCATGTTGTACGATGACTCAAATTATTGTGTAATTTTATGCTAAAGTGTGAAGTCACGTAACAACTGACAAGATGGCCTGATTCTGAGGTTATTTACAGTCGGATGACTACAGGTTTTGTTTTGTCTTATTCTTTTTGCTTTCTCTCTGAACATACTGACTAACGATGATCATGGCCACATATAAACAACAAAGGACACTCAGATGCGAGACGTCCTTTCAAATGCCCCTCCAGCTCTGCAATGTCCTACAAAACACTGCACATGCAAACTCTGTTATTAGATAAGACTGCAAGTGACTGTTAAAAGCTGGTAGCTTATCGGGTTTAAACTGTCATGCAAATTACATTAAACATGACACTGAGCAGCTACTCCCCATACTGTAGACCTACTTACAGATTTGTTAAGTCAAAGTGTATTTGTATGGGTCTTTTAAACAAACCAAGTTACAGTATGTTCACATTCTTGTGTGTATCCTTGTGTGAGAACTGTGTTTAATGTATTTCCTTCCTCATAAAACATCTGCAAAGATGATTTTTCTTAGAAGTTTGAAACTTGAATTGTTTACATTCACGTTTGCTAGCTTGCAAACTTCCTCTTAACTACCTATGCTGGCACACAGCTACGTTACAGTACTGATCTCTGAACGCATGATATTCTTAACTGGTACAAACACCATGAATGATCCTACAAGCTTTTGAGAATTAAAAAGGAAAACTACAATAGATTTGTATTTGAGGGTTCCAAAAAGATGAATCCTTGATAAGTTTTATTCAGATAAATGAGGTGAACTTGAGTTAACATAAAACTGAAGTGTAGTTGTAGAAGTCGACCGATAGTGGATGTTTCAAGGCCGATATAGCAACAATAGTTTGGAGGAGGAAAAATCCGATAGCCGATTAATTGGCCGATATCGTCTTCACTTCTGCAACAACGTAGTCAGCTACTTTTGCATACGCCGTTTTTAATTAATCAGTCTTTTTTCACTCCGAATTTAATATTTCATAAGAGAAGATCCTGAAGTGTGATTTGGTGATTTAAATTCGTTGGAAAATGTTCTATTTATTTACAATGGCCAATGTGCTGTTCTGTGGCTTACAGTATGACCGGCCAGGATTACTTCTGTTGCACGTTTCGTACAAATGTTGCTCTATTCCCGAGGTAAGGAGGATCCTTAAGTGTGCGATTTCATTTCATGAATGGACGGTTAGGTGGCTGGATGATCTGGAAGAGAGCCAAAACTGGTACAGTAAACTAGTTAAAGTAACAGTGAATGGTTTCTTTTCCTCCCTGTCTGACTGTCTCATGCAGCTACTGTACCGAAGTTCCACAATGTGCAGTGAAGTCTGATAATCAGAGCGCAGCGGTTTGGTGGAGCAAAGCAAACACACATTTGCCTTTTTTCACCATACCTCGCTGGCCCTCTGCCAGCACCAACATCAGAGCTCGAGCCCCGTTACTGTATGTTGAACATGCAGATCTGTGCGCGGCTCAGTAAAATGCTTTGTCCTGGTGCAGCTGATTGGTTTCCCTTCTCCCTGGAAGAAGTGCCAGTGTCACTGGGCGCCGAGTGCCAACTGGCACACAGTACGAGTCAGCAAGCTCGACATTTACATAACGATGACATCATCCCCTAGCACCACTTAGCACACTTTGTGTTGCCAAACCAAGAACTCACCAGAGACGGAGAAAAGGAGGCTGCAGGTCTTGTTTTGTATTATTAATAGCAAAGAGGGTCAAATGTGTCAAGTCTGAAACCTAAAACCTCAATGTTTCCTTTAAGCCTTTATTAGTCAGACTACGGTTGATAAATATGACAGTGTATATATACCTCGAGATAAGAATTTACCACACTGTTTATACCCCCGATGTTATCTCTTTATTTTTTTGGTTGTATCTCGCCACCATTGCTTTACTGGATTTAAAAGACTTTTGCCTCAATTTAATGAAATAATTACATTTTTAATAGATCTTATTAACTGGATTAACTAAAAATAGACATTCCCATCTGGTTATTTTAGCCATAAAAGGTTCAGTGGTTCCCAACCTGGGGGTCAGGACCTCAACATGGGGTCACAAAATCTAAGAAATCTAAGAGGTTACAGGGGTGAGAAATAATAATTAAAAAAACAAAATACTAAATTTGGCTGCTCAAAATTACATTTTTGGGGGGATTTTTCTCTTATCTTTTCTCTTTTCTTGTGCAATAATACTGAGATATAAGAGTTTTACCTCGCTGGGACTCCAAAAGAAGGGAAACTCACTCTTTGAATGCACTGCTCACTTCTCTTATTAGTACCACTACTTATTATTATGGAGTCACAAGCAAAAAAAGGTTGGGAGCCACAATAGTATATCACAATATATATCGATATCATTACATAAATGTAGATTAATATGATAGAAATTTGAATCTACATTGCCCACTCCTGCGTCAGCCTGGTCCTCAGTGGCAGATTTGACTGTTATCATAGTTACTGGTGTTAAAGTGACACAGTGTGAGAAACTCTCAGCAGGGAACAGAAACTGCGCTGATCAACACGGATCAGTCAGTGAGGCGTCGGCTTCACTTCAGTTTTGAATCAAAAACAGATAAATAATCCTAATTTAAACTGATATAAATTGTGATATTTCACTACATATACATCATGTTAAAGTAAAGCTAAAAGCCCCAGGTTCACTGTGCGGCAATTGGTTTGTGATCATTTAATTAATTGGAAATTTTAGAGCTGCAACAATTAATCAATTATTGTGACTATTAAATTAATTGCCAACTATTTTGATAATGGAGTAATTGGTATGAGTCATTTTTGTTAAGAAAACAAAGTCAAAATTCTCTGATTCCTACTTCTTAAAATAGGATTATCTTCTGGTTTCTTTACTCCTCTATGACAGTAAACTGAATATCTTTGAGCTGTGGAAAAAAACAAGATATTTGAGGACGTCATCTTGGGCTTTGGGAAACTGATCGACATTTTTCACCATTTTCTGACACTTTTTAGCACAAACAACTAATCAATTAAATCGAGAAAATAATCATTGGTTGCAGCCCTAGTAAATTAGTTTGTCTGCTTTATTACCTGATCTCGAGGTCCAGTGTCAAAATGTAGCATTAATACCTTCATTATTTAAACTGATACTAATCTTATATTAAGCATACTCCTTAATTGTATTTTTGTTTAAACAAATTACCACACAGCAAATATTGGGTCATCTAATCGTCGAAATGGTGTGGCCCACGTTATCCTTCCTATGGCTGTATCAGATATATGTCAAAAATCAATCTAATCTATTAATTCACGTTACAAAATATGTTTAATTGGCTCGTTTAATTCCTCAAAGATGTTGAACAGTATTTCATCTGTAAAACTTGAGAAAGTGTTGTAACCGGCTGAATCAGGTCAAAGAACTAACCACATTACAAAATTCAGAGAGAAAGCAGGACAGCAGGTTGTTAAACTGTGAACCTCAACCAGTTTCCACAACCTGACCCTCCTCTTCCTCCGCCTCTTCCTCATGCTCCTGCTGGTGCTTGACCCATTTTTGGATAGTGTAAGCAAGAGAGAGGAGGAGGAGGAATAATAATAAGAGAAGGAGGATGGGCAATGATTCAGCACAAACAAGCAAACAGACCATGTCTCAGATAGATTCTCTGTTATTGAGCCTCCACAGCTGTTAGCAGCTGCACAAGAATGGCAACTACTATTGTTTGCTTTATTGTAATCTAATTTGTTGCAGGCAGGAATAGCCTGCCATTTTTACAAGGTAGTATAACAATAATGTCTGGAGTAATAATATGATCAGAGAATAGTGGTGCTGGACTTTGTCCATTGATGTCAGTGTACTTGGTCGAAGGTTTATCCTTCCTCTACGCAGGCTGAAAATAGTGTGAATAAATCAATTAGAGCAGGTTTTCAAGGTGGGTGAAAACATAATACATTAGTTCTCAAAAGGAGATCATATAGAACAGCCTAAATGTGTGTGATGTGGTTATAGTTCAGAAGTGCTGTAGTTTGGGGGGGATTTTATTGTTTTCCCAGAGTCAGAAACTAATACATGCCTATAGGACATGACATGTTCTATGTATTTTAAGTTGAAACTGGGAGATCTGATTACTTTAAAACATGAATGAAAGACCTAGAAGCAGAGTCAATCGGGAGCCGTCTGTGTTTCTGAATATTTTCACTTAAACGTTTTGCTTCAAACTCTTGATTTCAATGTGTTTTGTATGATATCATGCTATGTATTTATTTTGCATTTGTTTTATGTTGTGGCGTCTGAAAATGTAATGTATTTTTAAATGCTGCTGTCTTGGCCAGGTCCTCTATTGCAAAAGAGATTCTTAATGTCAATGAGTACTACCTGGTTAAATAAAAATACAAAATCAAATTTGGTGTAGCCTAAAGTTATTAGGTTTTATTGGCTCAATTGTTGAGTGTCTATGGGATCAAATAACATAATCATGATCAGTTTCAGGGGTGAAAACATAATACATTAGTTCTCAAAAGGAGATCACATAGAACAGCCTCAATGTGTGTGATGTGGTTATAGTTCAGAAGTGCTGTAGTTTGGGGGGGATTTTATTGTTTTCCCAGAGTCAGAAACTAATACATGCCTATAGGACAGACATGTTCTATGTATTTGGTGTAGCCTAAAGTTATGTCAAACAACAATATTAGGTTTTATTGGCTCAATTATTGAGTGTCTATGGGATCAAATAACATAATCATGATCCCATGGGCATCCAGGATTTGAGGGAGACTAAGCAAATAAACTAAGAGAGTTGAGGATGTGCCTTTTTCCAAGCTTTGTCTGAGTGGAGGCCCACATAGTCTCAGACTTTGAAAACCTCCTGAATTAGGAGCGTTTAACTCTTCACATCCAGGAGAACAAGCCACCTGCTGTGACAGCACAGATTGTCATGTGATCCACCACCTCACATTATCCTGCACTATAAACCATTGCTGTTAATTTACAGCAGGATTTCAACAGTATTCATCTGTTATTGCTAAAAACAGTGTTTTACTGCTAATACAAAAGAAAACCTGTTAAATTACGCTCATAGGCATTTTTTAACTGAACTATAATGCATTCTTAAAAAACAGCACTTTACTGCTGATCAACTGTCTAAAGGATCATCAGTAACAGTTTAATGCAGCATTTTTTTTTTAATTCTGGGACCTGATCTGCACATGTGAGGCTTGTACATTGTACATGATTGTAAAATCAGTGAATTAGCTTTATTGTTCTTCACTCACATGTTGTTATGGTTTGCATTCTGTGCTTGTAGCCAGCTAGAGACACACATTTTTGGGAAAAGTGTCAACAAGTCTATTATAGCCTTTTTCCTAACAAGTGCCTTTAATTGTATTTAGTGTGACTATTCCTTTGTCTGTAACCTGCTAAGTCTATTCATCTAGGCAAAAAATAATGTTTATTAAAATGTATGTAAAATAATACAACCTGAATAGTGTATTAAAACAAATCAGTAAGATAATGTAAAAGAAAGGTGGAAAAACAGCTATATAATGTATCTTTAAACAGTAAATTAACTGTAAAAAAAAACAGTTGAAACTGTATTTTTCATTAA
Source organism: Sebastiscus albofasciatus (assembly GCA_916701655.1). NCBI lineage: Eukaryota > Metazoa > Chordata > Actinopteri > Perciformes > Sebastidae > Sebastiscus > Sebastiscus albofasciatus. The sequence continues at coordinate 53,942 of CAKAOI010029133.1, forward strand.
CAGTACAAAGCTGTAAATTTCAGCGACAGTATAATAATGTTAATTTTACAGTAACATAAAGGTAACCCTGCTGCCAGTTCTTTACTGTTATTTTACTGGAAATTCTTAACAGTGTGTCCATCCTGTCCTCAACCTATCACTCACATCTCATCATCAATAACCTCTGGTATTTAAAAGGTCCCATATTGTAAAAAGTGAGATTTTCAGGTTTAAGTGATATATAAATACTGTGAAAGTATCAAAACGCTCAATCAACGGAGAAATACACACAGCCCGTATTCAGAAACTGTGCGTTTGAAACAAGCCGTCAGTGTGATGTCACAAATCTACAATTTTTAGACAATTTCACAGTTTTAAACGTAAACATACTAAATGTGTCCCAGTTTATTTCCTGTTGCAGTGTATGTAAATGACATCAGCTGACAGGAAGTAAACATGGACCCAAGCTGTTTCCTAGCAAGGCAATTCTGTTGCCATTCCTTTGAAATGTGCTAAAACGGAGCGTTTCAGACAGAGCATGAATACAGGTATATTCAGACAGACAGTATGAGAAAAATAATGTTTTTTGAACATTAAAGCATGTAAACATGTTCTAGTAGAAACCCAAAATACAAGCAAGAACCTGAAAATGAGCATGATATGTCCCCTTTAAATGAAACATGTATTTCTGTGTGCCATTGATCCAATACAGTAATTAAGGTTCATTATAATAAGACTCACCCGCCAGCCCTCCGCCTCCATCCCCATGGCCCTTCCGTTTCTGAAGGATGAAATATGGATTTGCTCTCTCGGTGATCCATAATGCTCCCGCCAGTAACACATCTTCAGGACTGACCCACATAATGCTCCTGGTTTATTCTAAGGGGACATTTAAACACAGAGGACCATTAAACTGGTCCGACCAGCAGATAGATGTAGGCCCGATATTCTCCTCCTCTCCTCGACCCTTCAGATATCCTCTATCCTGCTGGATGTCCGAGCGTGAAGCGTAAAGACGCGCCTGCAAGTGTTGCTATAATTAAACCAACCGGATCGGATCGGCCTGCAATGTGCAAGTCAAACACCTAATGTTGCACTCTTGCAGCAGCAGCAGCCTCTTGTGTGCAGCACACAGGCTCTTCAGTATATAGATGGGTTTCTTTGGTGCTTCGTATCTGCAGCCTGGCTGGGTGTGCAGGTCTGGATCAGTCTTTGTTGTGCATGCTGCTGCTGCGGGGCTGCAGGTGTGATCCCGTCGGTGTCGAGGTCTGCGTGGCTGTTTTTGAGGAGAAATCCTGGTTATAGTCGATCGAAATGGAGACTAGACAGTCTGTTTGCTCTCCCAGCTGCGATGTCCGTCCGTGTACTGAAGCAGAAAGACGATAGTTTGACAGTAAACCTGAAAGCAACGCAGCAGCAGCAGTCTCCTTCTTCTTCTTCTTCTCCTCCTGCTCCTTCTGTCGCGCTGCCGCTGCTGAGCTAAATACAGCGAGCGCGTCACCGACTGGCCACCGTGCGACGTGAACGCGCAGGAGGCGGAGGCACGTGAGGAAATAAGTTATAAAATAAAAATAAAAAAAAATTAATTAGTTAATTAATTAACAATAAACTCAGGTTATTACAACATTAACCTTGACTTGATCGGTTAATTCTCTCTATTTCTCTTGTTCCCAAACATGAGTGGATTGTTTATTTATTTGTTTTATTCTCATTATTGTTATTATTATTATTATTATTATTATTATTTTAGTACAGCGATTTCCCCTAAATTGACACAGACCTATTTAATTTATTAACAATAAACTCAGGTTTTCCCACTTTTTTTTTTTACAACATTAATCTTGACTTGATGGGTTATAGGCTGCGAACTCCTCAAATATAATCTATAGTCCTATTTTCCCTGTAATGTTGTATGTTGTAAGCTTTTGTATTTATTGCCTTTAATGGGTTATTTATTGTGTTTATTGTATTTGTTTGTTAGCTGTGTGGTACTGCTGACTGTACAACAAATTGCCCCTAAGGGATAATAAAGTTTTCCTTGACCTTGACCTTCTCTTGTTCCCAAACATGAGTGGATTGTTTATTTTTATTTTTTATTATTATTATTATTATTATTATTTGTTCACCCATTCACTTTGTATCTTTTATATCTCTATTATTGTTTTTATAATTTTTGTATACCTGTACCTCTCCTGTGTTTCACTCTGTTTGCTGATGATGCTGCTTTGACACCTGAATTTCCCTCCGGGGATTAATAAAAGGTTCATCTTATCTTATCTTATTTAATAAGATTTTGTGAAGTGTCCCCCATTTGTAAGGATATTTGATTTTAGATGTTTTATTACAGCAAGTGTATTAAACCCATGACCAAAATAGTCATTGTGTTACTTATGGATGGATTTATAGTGAAAATAAATTCTTCCCCTTTTTTGCTGGGGGGACCCTCTGGAACCCCCTCAAGGACCCCTGGGGGTCCTCGGTCTCCACTTTGAGAACCACTGGTTTAGTAGCCTGCAGTAATCAAAGGTCTGCCCATCCACAGATAATGTCACTCCCCTTATATTACGGAGTTGTGGGCTCTACTTTAAGTCTATAAACATGTTGGATGCTATTGGAAACTCTTGAGATGCAAATCATGCAATATGAACGTTTCCTCTGCTTTGTTTCCATTAAGTCTTTTGAATAACATTACGGCCAGATTAACCTGCTAACCTGGGGCGTCTATTGAACCTCTTCACATACACATACAGTATTTCCCCAACACAGTTTGCCCATAGAGTCACAGAAACTAACTACAATGCATATGTTGGAATAAAACACTGCACTAAGTTTGCATTATGTCCATTAGTTTGAGGAAATTTAACACACATTTGTCTAAAACCCACTGGCAGGTCCAGTCATTCTTTATGCTGAGCAGCCAAATACTCAAACCCACATAACTTTGTTTGAAATTCTAGTGCCGATCCTAACGTTTCCAAAGTAGCATAATATAGGGCCTAAAGATTTAGTAAAATGCAAGAGCCACTTAAACCTACAGTAGGCAGAAGACATTTGAGGAGAGAAATAGGCATTACAGTAACAGAATATTGACTCATATTTGATCAGCGCTGCCTAGTTTGACCGTTAGATCTGAGTTTGTGAGTGACTGACAGCTGCTCTCAAAGATGGCAGACTCCAGTCCGGCTCTGATTGGTTGTTTTTCTCCGTTCTGTGAAATCTCGCAGATGCCATTAGGAGCACCAGAGGACACACAGGAACATGATTTTTTTCAGATTACCTGTCTCATGTACTACTGTCAGGATATAGTGACCGTTTTATAAAAATAACTTTTTTTTAAATAATATTTGCTCCAATTCTACCCACTGCAGCTTTAAGGGGTTTTACCATTTCAGTTGTACTTTAGTGGTGCATATTACCAAACTAATGTAAATCATCAAATTACCACACAGTTATTGTCACATAGACATCCTGGCCCTGGGGCCCCCGAAACAGCCTTAAATAACACACATCAATTCTGGGAACTGTAACAACATTATTGACCTATACTTTTATAAGGATGCTCATGTAATTCCTAAGTAGCCTTACATTATATTTATCATTATATATCATTATATTGCTATAGGAAAGTGATATGAGAGATTGGGAGCAAATACACATATATGACAACTAAATACCACACATACACATTGAGATTATAAAACAGCTGTGAAGACAGTTTCGTGGGGTTTCCTGAACTTTGAGGCCTTTTAAAAACAGGATGCAGGAAGAGGGAGAGCAGCACTTTATTTATAGGTTGACTCAGCTCAACCGAAACATGCATGGTTTCAGATCAGGGGAGGATTCTTTTTTTTTTTCACCTATTGCTTGGATTAAATTCAAATTTGCCCAAATAGTGCCCTGATATCTGTCCTACACCTCAAAGCAATATATCAAAATATGTATTTATTATAGAACCCAGAGCCTATAGAGGCTTTTAAATTAAAAATTGTACACAGACACCTTTACTTTTACTTAAAGTAATATATGATGATATGCTCAGGCACAATTCAGGCCATCACATTGAATAAGAAACTTTGTACAGAAAGTGTGGAATAAAATGCATTTTTTTCATGTTAATATGCAACAAAGTATGTGCAAATACACAGTTTTTATCGCTTCTATACTTTTGGAGTTATATAAAAAATAAAATATATAATAGACACTCAAAGCTCCACTATAATAGATACTGTTACCACTTAAAAAGATTTTATACAGATTTTTAATCTAGTTTTTAAGTTATTCTCATTTCGATACTCTCCATTCATTCTCTGTGTAATTGGCTATATATAGCACTTATAAGATGAGAAGTATAAGAAATATATAAATACAAATAAAAATGTTATAAGAAACAAACCATTCCAACTTTCATACCTTTATTTATATCTCAGGCAAGACTGACTCTATACTAAAACTTCATGTTGGTTTAAAACCCTTTTCCTATTTTTAGTCTACCTGGTCTCCATTTGTAATAATGCTTTTAAGCCTGTAACCTCAACACTGTAATCCACAATCATGTTATTTATATCTCTTTTTTTCAGGACAAACTGGGCTATCAGAATATGTACGCCACAGTGATGTCACATGGATGTATAAATAGTTATATCACCATGAAGATACTGTAAAAGAAAAACAAAAATGGAAATTGAACCTCAGATCTTTATTCAAATCACATATAACACAATAGTGAACAACACTTTTGAAATTTGTTCTTCTACGCCTTGGTGATCAGGGGGAAAAAATAAACATTATAGCCAACACAGATCAGGCAAATTAAATGTGTAAAAGCGTTCACATGTTCAGGTGACCTATATATATATATATCCATCCAAGGATATATCCAAGGATGGCTCAGTACGCTCTGGGCGCATGTCATACAATATTAAGTGCACAAAGGATAATCTACATTTTATTTATTACACTCACAATCTTATATTCATTATTTTGGTATCTGCCCAATCAGCACAGATCTTTCCATCAGCAGTGTTATGCAGTACACACACTTCGACTTACTATAGTATGACTTTTTTTGAAATACTATACTATGACTTTTTCAAAAATGTTCGACATACTATAGTATGACTTTTTATTTATTTATTTATTTTTTTTATATCATCATTTTTTATATTCTATAGTATAACTTCATTTTTTACATACTGTGCTATGACTTCTTCTTAATTTTTTTTCGACATACTATACTATGACTTTTTTTAATAATTTTTTTCGACATAGAATACTATGACTTTAAAAAAAAAAAGAAATTCAACGTACTATATTATGACTTTTTATTTTTTCGACTTACTATACTATGACTTTTTTTTTATTTATTTGACATAATACTATGACTTTCTAAAAAAAAATGTCAACATACTTTACTGACTTTTTTAAAATGTCGACATACTATACTATGACTATTTTTCTTTGTTAAAAACTTTATACTATGACCTTTTTTATTTATTTTTTTACATATTATACTATGACAGTAATGGAACAACTCTCACCCCGGCCACAGACCTCATGCCCTCCTGCCCTCCTGCCCTCTGGAAGGCGCTACAGGACTCAACGTTCCAGGACCAGCATGCTCAGGAACAGTTTTCTTGCTGCACCTGGGTGACAGCAATCAAACATAATGTTAATATTGGTCACACTGCTCACATGTGTATTCATACCCCTTACTGTCTATTCCTAATGCAATTTCATTCTGTGTATAAGCTGTACATATTGCATTTCTCAGTATATGTACTTTGTGCTATGACAATAAAGTTTAATCTATCAATCTGATCTAATTTCCTTTTTGACATAATATACCATGACTTTTTTTCTTCATACTATCCTACGACTTTTTTTCCACATGCTATACTATGACTTTTTTTTGACATACTATATTATGATTTTTTAAAGATTTTTCGACATACTATAGTATGACTTTTTATTTTTGACATACAACGATTTTTTTATTTTTTTGACATACTATACTATGACTTTTTTTCAACATACTATACTGCAACTTTTTAATTTTTTCGACATACTATAGTATGACATTATTTTTTTCTTCATGCTATAATATGCTTTTTTTTATTGTTTTCCTCATACTATAATATTACTTTTTTATGACATACTATACTATGACTTATTTTTTTGACATACTATAGTATGACTTTATTTTTTATATACTATGCTATGATTTTTTTTTTTTCAACATACTATAATATGACTTCTTTTTTCAACATATTATACTATGACTTTTTTCCACAAACTATACTATGATTTATTTTTTTTTAAATTTCGAAAATACTATACTATGACTTTTTTTCCACATACTATAGTATGGCTTTTCTTGCTATGATTTTTTTTTTCCACCTTTTTATTTTTTCAACATACTATGCTATGATTTTTGTATTTTTTCGACATACTTACTATGATTTTCTTCATACTATAATATTACTTTTTTTATTGATTTCATCATGACTTTTTTTTCTGACATATTATAGTATAACTTTTTTTTTCAACATAATATACTATGACTTTTTTTGACATAATATACTATGACCTTTTTTCCACATACTAAAACTATGACTTTTATTATTTTTTTTGACATACATTACTGTGACCTTTTAAAAAAAATTGACTATGACCTTTTTTTACGACATACTATAGTATGGCTTTTCTTTTATTACTTTTTAAAATTTAGTATATTATGACTTTTCAACATAGTACACTATGACTTTTTTTTTTACAACATATTATGGCTTTTTTATGTCATACTGTACTATGACTGAATTCTTTTTTTGAACTTTCTTTCAACTTACTAAACTATAACTTTTTTTCAACATACTAAACTATGACTTTTTTCCCAACATACCAAACTAGGACTTTTTCAACATGTGATACTATGACTTTTTTATACCATCACATTTTTTATGATAATTTCATGGCATACTATACTAGGACTTTTGTATGGCTCTTTCATGACATACTATAGTATGACTTTTTTTATGACTACTACAACTACAATAGCTACTACTACTAAAGTTACCATGCCATAATTATTAATAATTATTCCTCATACCACTACAACTATGCCAACAACTACAACTGCAACAACCTCAGATATTACTACAACTACTACAACAACTGTTGATTTGATAGTTACCAAATTTTTGTTACATGTGCTCCAGTTCTTGTCTCCTCCGGGCCCTTCATTTATTCAGCAATCTGAACAGAAAACAGAGACATTTCCACCAACATTTACAAAACATATTAGTATCTCCTGCTCCAGTAACAGACCCTGACTCAACACTTTGTAAACAGACTTTTTGAATCCGTTTTCATGGAAGATAGATCAGAACTTTGTACAACACAAAACATAGGTAGGGCCATTGGGGTCATGCTTTGATAATCTGATCAAATAATCACAACGTGTCTTGTGTTATGATGACAAGGAGTTAAAGTGACTTACATTTAAGGCCCTTTAAGTCACAAATCAAAAAATAACTAAAACATTCATGTAGTCAGGTGGTTTTGACAGATACTATGCAATTCCCCTGTTTCCATTCTACTCCATCTACAGAAGAATAAAAAACATTAAGAATTTCCTTTTTATGAGAAATGACTCTGGGTTTTCTTCTAGTATCTGGGAAAAGAGGTTTCATGGCTTACTTCTCTAGCCTATGAAAAGGTAATGAATACTATCCTATGTCTATGAATAGGTTGATACCATTCCCTCCCGGTCCTCCTGTTCTGTCAAACAATTGTTTGTTCCACTTCTAGTTACTGGATCACATCCCCATTCTTTACATGCAGTTTTCACTTCTTCCTTTAAAATAAGGGAAGAAGAACTGTGTGTGTGTTTGAGTTTGGTCATTTTATGGACTTGGTTTGAACTATAGGGGAAAAAATAAAAAGGCAGCTTGTTTTAAAACTAATTATTTTTTGCGCTTCAAATGATAAACAGGCTTATTAGCAATCATGCATGAAAGCTGAGACACAAGCATGTTACATGAAGCAGGAAACATAAAATCCAAGGTTTCACTAACCTGTTACAACATTTAAAGAGCAGAGTAACAATCTGCAGTAGTAGTAGTAATCTTTGTTGAAGTAATAAACATCTGCAGCGCATCAAAAGTAATATAATATTGCAATATGTAAGATGCGTAATTGAAATTAAACATTTGACAGGCTATTTATGTGGATATATAAATCACACTGATTAATTTCCACAATTTGTCAGCATCAGACTTAAACTGAAGGAGCTCAAAGAACTGACTGAGAACTGCAGTTGCTTAAGAACATATTTAATTAGGTAAAAGTAACTCCTTTTACAGTAATTTCTTTACTCACTTTCATATTGTCAAAAGAAAGTAAAAGGGATTTCTGTGCTGTTGAGTTTTTCCCACCGTTCAGTGGAAATGAGCACTGTGGCGTCATGGGAAAACATTTATATTTTATCAAATATTCCCCAACCAAAACAGATTCTTTGTAAGACTTTCCATTTTCTTTTCACCACGCTGGGTATGAAGGTGTGCTGTATGTTCTCATATCTCACCACACACATTCTGTACATCATCATGAGCACTGAAATGCCCTCCTTCGGCCAAATACAGAACTTCAGATATTCAATAAAAATGTAATAGTAATGTTCATGTCCATCCAACAGAGGGCAACATAGTCTTCACTTCTTCATCGGTTTCCTTCCTTACAGGACAAAACACTGTGAACACTCAGACATAACACCCATGTGATTGTTGGACATGTCCTTCCAAAACCAAGGGCATTGATATGCTGCTACAACGGCCTCCACTCTTCTTGGAAGACTCTGCACAACATTTTGGATCCTGTCTGGCTGCAGGGACTTGCACTGATCTATTTCGAGCAGCTCTGTTTATTTAATTTCACTGTCGCTCATGGTTTGGGCTTTGCACACTCCCTTGCCGGCAACTTCAAAGGCAGATCCTTTATAGGTTGCAACACACTGGCCATCCGTGCGTAGGTCTGGCTGAATCAGCTCCCACACCTTCTTTATGGGGTTCAGCTCTTTGTCTGGTTCACCTGCAATCAAGAAGTCAGTTTGATGCATTAGAAGTCACAAATGCAGGATTTATGAGTCCAGGACTGACATTGTACATGTCCTTGCATAACCGACTCAGAACAGCAGAACCATGGGTAATATGCTGCCTTCAATCTCCAGGAGAGGCTTTCCTCAAGAATATGAAAACTATCTGCAAGGATTTGTTCCCATTCAGCCGTAAGAGATCAAAGAGGTTTGTCAGCTGCAGCTGTTATCTCATTGATTGCGTTTTGACAGGTCAGTGGCAACCAAGTTGGCAAGTTGAAGTAATTAAAACTTTTAGTGCAGCACTCTGTGGCAATTTCGAGCGGTGCGCCATGCCCAAGCCCCCAGGAAGAACGCCGGGCTTTGAAGCAAATTTTCGTATAGGCCAAACAGTGGAATTACAACTTCCGGGTCCGTCACGTAATGTCATTGGGCCCATTTTTCCCATATACTTACTGTACATAGGGAAAGAGACATCTGTAAATCAATGGATTTTCCTTCCTTCAGTCATATCAATGAGTCCCAGGCCGAGGGGCTCATTCATATGAAAGTAAACGCTACTGCTACCTGCTCTATGGGCCCAATGGATGCAGAAGATTATCCCTCCACATTAAAACCATTTTGGGTTCATGCACCACTGAGCAACTTTCATAGGAATGAACGGGAGCCCGCCTCCAACGCTGTATCAAGTTCTCTTCATACATCCATCACCACGCCAAGGGTAGTGCTTCTGCCTAGTTGGGCGGCACCGCTCTCCCCATAGGAAAACAATGGCGCAGCCAGCGCAGAGCGATTTTACCGCCGATCATGTGTAGGCAGCTTTAGGTCAGCAATCAGGCAGTTAGCATCCCAAATCCTTCGAAAGGTTTGATTGAGTTGAAGAAAGCCATTCTTTACGGACCTTGCTTTCTGGACATTAACAGGAAAGGGCCTTTTCCAAACTGCACACTGCTCTGTATAATATCACCATTATTGTTGTTTTTTTTGCAGCAAGAAGGTTCAACAATATCACTCATCAAGACAGAGACATTTTGTGGAAAATTATATAATATGCCTAGTGTTGGTTTGGTTGGAAATGGTTGTTACATTTAAGTTTTATGCTAATGGTTAATCTGTAATAGTACCTGGAAAACCCTGGAAAGTAACTCTGTCCCCTGGTGCTGCTCCACTTGGAGGTTCAAGGATTTCGACCTTGTCTGGCGAGCTGGCACACATGAGCATAGCCTGGGACACCACTCCTCTCGTCTTGGCTGGCTTCAGGTTACACAACAGGACTGCCATGTGGTTCTGCATCTGCATGAGGGACAGACGATTAAACACATATTTACAGCCTATATGTCTTTGAAAATAGAAAACAAAAACATGTTATAGACAATTTACATATGAAAACAGCTCCAAATGATGTTCATACAATTATGCCAGTGTTAAATAGCTGTGTCCGAGGGTTTATGGTTAGTGTGTCTCATTCATAAATCAAAGGAAGCAAACAGGAAACCTTTAGACGTTTGAGCCTAGAGACCTCTGCAGCTTACCAAAATTTAAAAAGACAATGAGAGGCAGCTTCTGCCAAAAGCTGAGAAGAGGAGGAGTCCAGCATTTCATGAAATGATGTATGCCACATCTTAGAAAATAATAACATTCATTGAGGTGAATCCTTTTAGTATTTACTATATTATCTATCGAGAATCACTCATGTTACTTTAAAAAGGTTTTGGTGGTATGTTAAGTATCTACATGCTACGAAACAGTATTTGTTTGTTTTGCCTATTATATATCCAAGTATAATAGTCATCAAACTCAAAATTAATTTCCTCAAATATGACACCTTTGTTTGCTTGACAGAAATAGAGAATATACTGTAAATAAATTCATAAGACAGTCTAATAAGATTTTGATTTTAGATGTATTGGTTCTTTAAGTCAGAGGTCTATACAAGCCAGGCGTGTATTTTCACAGGCCTTGCTTTGTGCAGGGGGGCCTTGTCATGTTGAAACAGGAAAGAGCCTTCTCCAGACTGTTGCTGCAGAGCGCTAGGAAATCCCATCACTGCAGCACCATCAACACACTTAAGAAGCTAACTTAACATTTTGTCTTTGTGCATGGGAAGGTTGCCTCTTCCAGATATTTTTCTTACAGTTTTTGGCAAAGTCACGCAGTGTTTTGGATACATGACCTGGGCAGGCATATGTTTTGATTTAAATGACACATAGTAGTACAGTATGTGTCCACATACTTTTGGTTTGGGGCTGTTTCTTTAGGGTTGGAGTAGGCAATTAAGGGAGATATTACACTACACCACACAATGATATTTTAAACAATAGTGCGGTTCCAACTTTGAGACAACTGTTTAGGGAAAGGCTCTTTCCTGTATCAACATGACTGTTCCCTGTTCCCTGGAACGCCGACTGCAAGCCAGATCTTATCATCCCCAATCAGTGCCTGACCTCAGTAATGCTCTTGTGCGTCTCTACATACATTCTGGGGAAAGTTAGCAAATTCAATAATTTACTAAGTTCTGTGATATATCCGGTAATTATAAGAGCTGAAACGATTAATCGATTAATCTGTTGACACTGACATTAGACTGAAAATTAATCTGCTGCTATTTTGATAATCCATTTATTGTCGCTTTTCACCAGCTTCTTAAATGTGAGTATTTCCTGCATTTCTCTGTTTTATATCATTGTAAATTTTATATGTTTTGGTTTTGAAATGTTAATCTGACAAAATTAGAAATCTGAATATGTCACCTTGGCTTCTGGGAAATTGTTATGTGATAACTAGAATTACTGTCCCGTGGTTGTATGCCTCCGCCAACAAGTTACACTATACATCCATCCATCCGTCTGTCCAAAATGTCATCACTTCATAAATGTTATCCTGTTAGACTTTTGTGTGAAATTGTCATAATTAGCATATTAATTCTTGAGTTGTGGCCAAAAATGGGTTTTGTGAGGTCACAGTGACCTTGACCTTCAAAATCATCAGTTCATCCTTGGGTATTTTTCATTAAGCCAACATGTCTCCTCATTTCCTTTCCTCTCCTCCTCTCCTCACGTCTTAGTCCCTCCTACCTGAGATGCAAACTGAGGAGGCGAGGAAGAGATGGGAGGAGAGAGGAAACAAGGAACTATGTTTTTAGAGACATGAAATGTCCTTTCCTCTGAAGCGTCACGTGAAGCGACGTCCATTTCTGATGACGGTGGCAGCTGAGCACAGCTGGATCAGCCGTCAGTCGGCTTCAACAGCTGTAGAGACTTAAGATGGAGTTTGTGTCTGAACTGTACCAATGCTAATAAAGTCACAGTTCTCAGTGGCAGAGCAGCACTGTTTTCTCTCTGTAGCCTGTTACCTGTTTAATAAACACCTGCACATGAACAACAGCTTCAGTCTGTAGACTGTGGACTGTGTCCTGCTTAGAGGACCAGGAACCATTTCTACTGGCACAATGCCTTTATATTATTTATTAATTATTTGCGTCCGTATTTGATATTCTGATTGTGAATTAATTATTTAACAACACAGAATATTACTATAGTGTCTATTGAACACTTGAAATTATTAGGCTAAATGTTTCAGGGAAAATTCAAATGATGTAACTCATATCGAACCCGACTCTCAGGAATTATCAGCCTCACAAATGACTGAATGGAACTGACAACAAATGATGTAAAAAGTGTTTGTTGCTGACAGACAGATGCTCCTACTCTCTCTGTCTTTTCATTTTATCATTAATAAAAGTTAATGGGGGAAATAACAGATCATGAAAAGAAAACTCTTTCTAATAAAAGAAGAAAGTTGTTTGACCTCTGTTTGTTGTCATGTGTTAAACAGCTCTTTCAGTGACAGATTGCTTCAGCCGCGGTGTGTGAAGGAGAGGTACTGCTATTTCTGCTGCTGGAACACTTTACCATCAACATGGTCCGTTTGTTATTCGTTTGTTATTTTAACTAGATGGTGAATCAAAAGACAACTAAACTATCAAACTATTAAAATGTGATCTCTCTTCTCTCCGGTATGAAACTCCAGTGATGTTGACATGAATCAAATCAGTCCGATCGGCAGCAACGTCCAATCAATAACTGATATCCAATAAGGGGGTGTGTCAGTTGGTAAAAGACTACCGTAGAGGATACACACTGTTTCCTCGCTCTCATCTCCTCCAGAAGCCTCCTTTCTCCTCGCTCCTCGTCTCCTCAATGCATTTAAGGGATTGGAAGATTCTCCATGACAGGCAGAGAGGGCGGGTCAAGCGAGAAGATAGGGCTTGAGGAAGCATGTGTTAGCACAATGAAAAAGACCCCTTGAGTCCAAGTGGACATTTGTACCAAATTTGAAGAAATCCCCTTCAGGCGTTCCTGAGATATCACGTTCACGAGAATGGTAGAGACAACCCGAAAACATAATGCCACCGGCCACGGCTGTCGCTGGTGCAGAGGCGTAACGAAAATTTACAGACAAAACAATTAATCAAGAAAATAATCAGTAACTTCATTATTAAGTCAAAATAAAAGGTAGTTGAAGTCCTATTAATTACATCTAAAAATCACATGATATTCAAGAAATTCTTTAATCCCACAACACATTAAATACAAGAGTAATATTGTACCTGGTCCAGAGGTATATGCTTAGCTAGCTCGCTGACCACTGTCCTGGGAGAAGCCTCTCCAACATCGACCTGCTCCAAATACAGACTGTCGGCCTCTGGAAGCTGCACAGTTGTGATTATACGTCCAACGCGCAGGTCCAGACGAGACACGTCCACCTTGGCTTCATCTTGGCTTGGAGCTGCCTGCTTCTTCTCTGCTTTCTCCCGTCCTGGCATCAAAGAAAGAGAAGTACTGTTATAATAATCATGCACACAAACTCACAATGGATTTAAAATGTTCATATGTTTCTTCACAGTGGAAATTGTTGTTCATTTTCAGCACAGAAAGACAGTAGATATTTATCAAGTGAAAGTTTGGAAGAAGACAGGCGTCTGTGAGCATGATATTATGAAAAATGTTTGCTTAAAAGCACTTCATTATAAAGTGATATCACAAGATCATAGTAAAAACAATACTGGACAGCTGTCTGAAATCTGTAGCATACAATATTATTTTAGATAATAATGCTTCCAACTTTGTGTCAATAGTTTGGGAAAGACCCTTTCCTGTTTCAACATGCCCCTGTGCACAAAAGCCAAGTCCACAAAAAAAATGTTTTTCTCATTTTGTTGTGGAAGAAATTGAACGAACTACTCAGAGCCTCGACCTCGACTTCGACTAACACACTTGGGATGAACTGGAATGCAGACCGGAGCCATGAGCCAGACCTTATTGTCTAAAACAAGGGCCTGACCTCACTAATGCTCTTGTGGCTGAATGAGAGAAAATCCTGCAGAGGCAGCATGTTAATGCCCATGGTTTTGGAGTGAGACCAAGTTCTCTGAAGTACATGTAAGTGAAAGAAGGGAGCGACAGAAATGTTTTGTTGTGTTTTTCCTAGTTTCCCTCTTTTCTCCCAGTACAGCCCACAGTAGAGATTCAACTACAGACAATTAGCTGCTGGTGTGAGTACATTGTTGTCATTTACCCAACTAATGGGACTAGAATGTGCACAAGTTGCTCGTGAAAACCTCTTATACGCTTCTGATCAAAACATACTGTTTCATCAGGAGAAATCGCAGCCATGGCACATGAAACACAGAGATGGTTGTGTGGAGAAGAAAAGGTTAACAGAAGCCAGCCAGTGCAGGTACAGGTCTTGTGTCGAAGTCTGTTCCTCCTTGGAATAATGTTTCCCATGTATTGTCCTCTATGATTGGGTTTAGGACCTAGGTGTTGCAGGGGGTCCCTGGACCACACTTTGAAAACCAATGCAATAGGCAATTCAGATTCATTTATATAGCACATTTCAAGCATGGATGCCAGTCCTTTACATTGGCAAAGAAAAGCATTAGAATGATATTTAAAGACAATAAGCAAGAATGGGAGCAAATGTCTGCAGCCAGGTCCCAAAGTCCTGTGAAAAGACTCTCATAAGAGCAACTGGAGGGAGAGTTGGGGTCTCAACATGAATGCAATTTAGGTGTAATGTTGCCAAAAGTATGTGGACACTACATGTGTTTGTATAAACTCACCTTTGGGCTTGTTGTAGGTGGACACTCGTCCTCTGAAGCCCATCTCATGCAGCTCCCTGCGGACCGTCCTGGGGCTCACGGTGGCCCCAGAGGCGGTCTGAAACTCGGCTGTGAGCGCCTCCACGGAGGGGGAGCAGTTCTCCAGAGCTACTTTCTCCAACACCTGACGGTCCTCTTCCTTCAGCTTGTGTGGTCGGCCGCTGCGAGGCAGAGCCGTCGTGATGCCTCCACGTTTCCACTTCAGGATGACCGCGCTGACGGTGGACCGAGGCAGGTTCAACAAGGCGGAGATCTCACGGACAGACTTCTTACACATGTGACATCCGACCACGGTGCCTCGCTGGAAGTCACTGAGCTCCTCGCTGCGACCCATCCTATGATCCTGCCCATGGATGTACTGATCCTACCGAAGATGTGTGGAGCCTGCTCGCATCCTGCATCCAGTTATCACCCCTCCTCTTCTCCAGGCTTCTTCTTCTGTGTTTCTGCCAGTTTGGATGCTACTACTGCCCTCCACAGGATAACAAAAACACCATAAAATGAAAATAAGAATAGACCTAGATATAAAATATAGACACTATTGGCTACAAGAGCAATTGAAGTCAAAATTACAAGTCAAGAGTGACTTGGCGTGATCAACATTATCCTCAGTAACCTCACATTTATCTTTTGCCCCCATGATATAGACCTTTTCAAACTTGACAACTTTTTTCTTCATGGGTCCCTTTGTATTTCCTGTTACAATGTTAGTTAAAGGGACTGTTTCTAAGAATCAGAAATGCTTGTTAACAGCGACACCTGTGGCCATTAAGTCAACGAAAGTCAGCGTTGGGCTCGCGCTTGTGCTCGCTCTACATAGACATGAACGAGCATCGCTCAAAACAGTGAGGCGACACACGTCAGCTAAAACCACAATATCACTCTATATTTCACCTGCTTGGCAGTAATGTTGCACGGGAAACGGGGACAATAATGTTTCTCTCTGTGGAGCCCCATCACTTCACAAAACACGGGAAACCTCTGTTGGTCTGGAGGAGCTGCAGCATTTATTTCTGCACAAACGTCCACTGTACATTCACTAGATATTCTCAGGGCTAAACTAACTCTTTTTACTTCAACATGTATCGAAAATAACTTTATTATAAACATTATTTAATATTCTGCTATTTCCCAATAGCTGGTAATGAAAATACATTTTTAGTTTAATAGTGAGGTAACTTGGCAGTAATCTCAAAGAAATTTCAAATAGTTTACTTGCTAATTATCACCCAATTACCTTGAAATTTGCAGACCTGTAAAATGCAGTGTCACCCAGAATTGCAATGAAAGGCTGCAACCAGGCATCATAAGGAGACATTACTGTGTTGACATTTTGTCCAGATGACTTGTTGAGTTGTATTTGGTCGCTCAGCTTTAAATGCAGCCCAGACTATAATAGATTGCTTTAGTCTGAATTTACTGCAATCAGTCACAAACATCACAAGCTCTGGTATTGTCCATTACCAGCTTTCATTACTGTAGAAAAACATACCTTTTATTGAGTTTACATAAAACAAACAAGTTTATCAAAGTTGAAAAAACCTGATTCAATTTTATTATAACTCACAATCAGAGACATTCCTACACGTGCATCATGGTACAAGAAAGGAACAGAGACACCGCTAGTCATACTTACAATTCTTTTATATGACAAAATAGCAATGCTGTTATTTCTGCTGGGTATAGTGTACAATATATTGATACTCCCCCCACACCCCACGACAGTACAGATAAAAGATCACAACGTTACACAATAAGCAACAACTGAGTCAATACTGTAGCCCTCTTTCTCAAAAGCTGTACGTTAAAAAAGACTTTTCTCAAGTCGTTCATAAAGCTGCTCCTTATTCTCTGGAGGGTTAAAGTGCAATATAGGAAAGTTTAAACAGGAGAAAACACACGTGACAAGAGAACAAAATGAAATACATGATACCTTTGACTAACTCCCAATAATAAGACTATGTTGGCTCACTCTATTTTACAGGATCATAATTTCTGAATACTTTCCATGAAAAACAATATAATTTGGTTCTAATAATATGGAAAATAGAGGCAGTGTTCAATTGGTACATTAATTTCAATTAATTAATTCTTATGAATTGCTAGTGTAACCTAGAGAGACTTTTAGTCGGAGCACAGCAGATCCGCTGAGGAAAAAAATTTAGAATTTGTCAACGTCAAAAGGCAAAAATTCAACTGCTCTTACAAGTTTCTTTTTTTTCTTTATCTATTATGGATTGTTGCTAACTATCTTGTGTTATATTGTGGCATTATTAATTGGATGTGTACTGTGCTGTTTTGTGCATGTTGTGTACATGAATTTATAAGATTTATTCTATTATTAGGGCGCCTTTTTCATATCTGGCTTTTAACTTTAAAACTTTGCTAACTTTGGCTTTACAGGTTTTTTTTCAGTTGATCAATGACCACAGTCCCTGTCAGATAAACAAATAAAATGAATAAATAATAATGGACACATTTTCCAATAGTCAATTAGTCAACTAATCAATCATTGTGGTCTTAGTCGACTAAGATTTCATTAGTCGATTAGCCATTTTTATGCTTTTTTCATGCTTAATGACTTATTGCCAAGAAACGTATGAGCACATCTTTGGTAAACACAAGATTTAAAGTGGTGCTTTTGTGTGATTCTTTGTGGAGAAACTCCACTAATCAATTAGTTGACAAAATCATACGAGTGTTAGTCGACTAAGAATTTCTTTGGTCGAGGACAGCCCTATCTATAATATATAAATAATGTTATTTTAAGGAAATTCCCCCAAATTAGCACTAAATCACAAAGCTCTTTCCAGCAAACTTTTGGGAAATTATTAGGAAATTACGGACATATAAAATAAAGTGTTACGCAATGTTGCCAGTACAATTAGGGGCAACAATCTCGTGTTGCTTCATAAGTGCATTGAATGCCATTACATCGAGTACACCATGGTCTTTTGTGTCTTAAAATACCTTTGAATTCTATTTATTCCTACAAGAGAGTTGATATTGAAACACTGTAAACAGACAAAACGGAGAGATGACATTTTAGCTTAGTCACATACTCTTTAAGTGTCTCTGTAAAAAGAAGGTTTAACTCGCACCGTCAGGCAGTACAGCCAGAATAATCGAGTGATCTGGCTCTGAAATCAGATGTGCTTGGCTTTATCTTGTCGCTATGCTGACCAAACAAATGGTCAGATGAAGACAGAGTGTTTGTTATGTGTGTGTGCGTGTGTGTGTGTGTGTGTGTGTGTGTGTGTGAATGTGACAAGGAGACAAGATTACAGAAGAAATTCAAACATGGAAAGAAAGACAAGGAGAGCAACAGATATTGATGTTGTTGGGTGTTTCTGGGTAATCTCATGTATTGTGCTGTCTCATTATCCATGTGGTTTAAAGGTCCAGATTAGGCTGGCTGAGACTTAAACATCTGTATCTATAATGTGCTGGCATGAATCACAATCATCCTCCACCTTCATATCCACAAAGAACAAGATGTATAGCGAGACGTAAACCGACCGCATTGTCTAATAGATAGTGTATGAAAATATACATTCATGAATGCTTCCAACTGCTGTTAGAAACAACATATTCTAACTTCTTACTTTATCTAGAAAGTAGTGTCTATGGGTAACAAGCTGCTACAGCCAAGAACATACAGTCTCACAAAATGCTTAAAGAAATAAAGAATTACAACGTGCCCCTCCTAAAACCAAGGCTTTCATGAAACATTTGCCCATACATTCAATAATCCTTCAGTGACTGACCCAAACTCGGGAGTGTGGACATGTGCTTGTTATATAAGAGAGTCCCCCGGTGGCTGCAGGACATAATGGAAACAATGACTGGAAGTGAAAACCCCCAGTTTAATTCCACTGGCATCGACTCAGTCAGTGGTGTCTGTGCTTCTTCAGAGTGCAAGTCTACAGGAATGTGAGAGGAAACAGATCTAATCGAGTATTAGATCCCACTGAGCTTGTTCAACATGATATTACTGAGAAAAAGTAATAAGGAGGTGATCGACAGGACAACAACAGAACAACAAAAGGAAAAGTAGAAGAATGAACTCTACCATAAACTGTAAAAGATGATGAATGTCAATTAACAGTCAGTATCACCACGGGAGTCTAAGAGTACGTCCACACTAAGCCGGCTACATTTAAAAATGCACCTTTATTTCTTTGTTTTGGTTCTCCGTCCACACTAAGCTGGAGTTCTCCTGTGGATTCTGGTGATTAATCTCTGTAGGTTCGTTCCTACCAGCAACTCATTTTAAATGTCAATATAGCCGATCCCACAGCAGTTGTCATTAACCTGGATTTATGTTTTTATAAATTAAAAAAAGTAGTAGGGGAAAAAAGGGAGGTTAACCAACTGAGACTCAGCAGAGTAACCGTCTGTCTTGTCCAGTATTTCCCAAACGTTTTTTTACAATTACTGACTTTTTAAAAATGACAAACCCTTGTGACCCAATTCACATTTGGCCTTATCTATAAATCGTGAGAAGAGCGAATTTGTGCATAAATGAACATTACTGGCCATTTTTAATGCCATTTCCACATCACCTTATTATCTTGATAGGTAAACCAGCCATTTCAAAGATATATATATATATATATATATATATAATATTTCATTTTATGCATGTGTTACAGGGTTGGAAATTAGCACCAGCCACCAGCCAAATGTTGGTAAAATATGCTCACTCAACAACCAAAAAAAAACAATGGTAATCTACTGAGTGGCTTGTAGAGTTAACAGGCTCTTGCAATGTTATATTAAATGGGCTACAATTATCAAAATAACACGAACATTCAGGCTCCCTCATGTGGCTCAAAGCTGTACTGAAGATATAAATGTTAAATAAAAGACTTGAAGATATTCTGCAAATTTATTTGGCGACCCTAATAAAATCTCCTGCGACCTACCAGTGGGTCCCGACCCAGTGTTTGGGAATGACTGGTCTAACCCTTTCCTCAACACATGTTGGCTGAAATGCAGTTTTGTTGGTTGCTGACCAAGAACGAAGAATAAGAAATGTAGCCGTTTCCTGTTTTTGTGTGGAGATCATTGTGAGGGCTGTATGCATGTCGTTTTCTGAAATTAGCCGACTCAGTGTGGACCGATTCCAAACAAAACTTCTCAATTATGCCACAACTGTAAACATGTTCATGCTGTTAGCTTTTCATGCCATAAATAATCCCATGCTTGGAGCACCAAATTCCTCAAATGAAAACCCTGACCATGCATCCAGATGCATCTTGTTTGTCAGGCAATGCACAACTTCCTCTTTTTCCACCAAAACAGTCCGTCTTTTAACCGACATAAACCATTCAATTCTACGTCCTCATGTTGTTTCTTCAGTGCCATTCTGTTTAACAGCCAAGGGAATCAGTGTGCATGAAAAAACAGTGTTTAAGATACTACTGATGATCTTGGCACAAAGACACGTTGACATATTTATATTAGCTGGCTTGACAAGTGTAGGGAGTTTGTCTACAGTATGTGCACACTGCCAGAATCTGGTAGTGACAACTGCTATTGCCAGCTGTATTTAGCAGCAGTGTGAACACAGATATGAACACTTTCCTCCTGACAGACAGCAGGGAACGATCACCAGCGCCATGTGTTGTGATAGCAGCAGTTTCAGTAGGGCAGTGGGTGACATCACTTCAAACTGCTTGTGGCAAGCTCTGATTGTCAAATGTGAGGACAGAAATATCTACCTGGTGTTTGGTTATTTCCTCTCAACAACGGGAATATTCAGTTGGCAAAGCTATGAATGAAGGTCTCACAAAAATAGTAACCGTTACATTTAGAAATTACAGCATAACGTGTGCATACATATTCCAACTGTCACATGACCACATGAACTTAAAGACCTACGCTTCAAGTTTTCAACGGACAATAACATGTACCCAAGTCTGAAGTTGAACAATTGCTGGTGGGAATTCACACCAACTGTTAGGGACTCTGAAATTGCTGATATAGGCTCTATACGTGCTATGTATCCATTACATCAGTAAAATTACTTCTGGAATATGTTGGCAGTGATCTTATACCAATAAATCAAACAATCTGCACATATTTTTAATAATAATTAAAGCTGTAATCTGACGTTAAGGAGGCTCTGCTGCTTCCATGCTCGTATTGTGTCCAGCAGCAGGTTTAGGTTGCCAGAGAGAGGAAAAACAAATTTTGCCTTCTCAGTACTGGTCAACACAGTACTCGGGCTCAAACATTTCAGATGTTAGGTTTAAAGGTGCTAGATACAAAATTCAGAGCATTTCTATTGCCTCCACACGGCTGTCAACATGGAGACGGCTGAGCTGGCAGCTTGCAGCTAACGGTGCTAACGGTGGAAACAACAGCAACAGTGCTGAGAAAGGGTGGGTGCTACACTTCCACGGTGAAGTTGTCAGTCAGCACCAGCCAATTCTCATTCCCAGGGTGTCAAATACCGAGGTTTCGTCACGCCAATCGGCGATAAGTACCGCCGCAAAACGCACCCTTTAGCGCCGGTATGAAATGCACTGGGCATTCCATTAACTATAATGTTAACCCATCTGCGGCAACAGTAAATGCTCAGAGAAAGTGTGCTGGGAGTGACGTAGTTTAAAGAGCGAAAAAGACACACCGGGCGGGTGGGAGGGGTTAAGGTGGATGGGTCCAACAAACACAAGGCTTTTATCCAGGAAACCGCTATTCGTGTGCAGTGTGCTAACTTTCACTTTCATGTCCCGTGTTCACAACATTCAGTGTCATTTTCACTTTACAAACGTAGTAGTTTTAAGTCTAAACCTAAAGTGACGCCAAGTGTAAATATAATGGTTTTGAAGAACGTGTTGTCAGGATGCCTTTATCAGCTGTAACTGCCATTTGAGCGGCGACCGTGAGCTAGCCAGTGGGGCACGCTCACATGCACTAACATGCACTAAAAGGCACGGCCTGCCCGGCGTAGTCAACACTGCTGACTGAAGAAGCTCCAATTACAACACACACACGGGGAGAGAGACTTCATTCTCTGCTCAGGCAGACATTACTCCTCGTTATCTTTACATAGCAAATAGTTGTTTACTGCTATATTGATGCTCTGAATATCGTATAGAGCACCTTTAAGGATGTGAAAAGATTACATGTGACAAAAACTGGGCCAGCACAATGTGAGAGCTGTGATTGGCTGTCTGGTCGGCATGGCAATCAAAACAACAAAATGGTGAGGTGTGACTGCTAGAAAACGAGCAAGCAACACGACCACAGATGCCGGGACAAATCTGTTTTTCGGTCGTTTTATTGGGTGTTTTTGTGCTGCTATGTTGCTCATTTGCCCATCTTCTGAGAAGTCACTTCCTCCAGGTGGCCAAAGACGTGGCAAATCTCTCGGGGGGCCCCGGTCACTTTGTCCTGCTTTTGTCCTCCTTTTCCTGGTGATTCATGCTTTTTTCTCAGCTTGCATTGGCTCAGGATTTGGGCCGATCAGATTCCTGCGCCCTGGACAGGTAGACTTCAGACATGCCTACCTCCATGATAGAAGTGTCTGAATCACTGCTGAGTGGAGGCTGGTGGCCGCCTGAGGGGGGAGAGAGGGAGGTAATTCATTACTGGACAGGTCACTGTGGGATGCAGTTATACCAGTGTCTCTGAATGGAGAATATTCGTTAGTCAAGTCATTTGAAGAAGGTTGAAATATTTGGGTTAACAATACTTAAACAATTTTCACCACATTCCAGCAATAAATTAGGTCTTTTTCTGGGACCCTGATTGCAGCACACACCTGGTAAATGGCTGACTCTGGAAAGAATGATAGCTGCAATACCACCAACGACAGCTCCCATTATTCAGGTTAAAGACACAACACAATCGGCCCTCCATCACTGCCAACACACAGCAGCAGAAACCCCGACATATCGGCTTGTTCATCCCATGCTAACGGCCCGTCAGTGACATCGTCTCTGTTAGATCAATAGTGCTGTGACGTACGACAAATTACATCTAATTTACATACTAATTAGTCTTGAGGAGAACACCTGCTTGTGGCTGCGAGCTGATCTACTACTTGTCAAGCACACAAAAGTAAACGTAATTCTTTGTTTTACCAGCTTCCTCTGAGAGCCTTAAAGATGAGTCCCTTTAGGGCAAATTGGAAACTAACACATCACAATTAAGTATTTTTTAATTATATACACAGT